>JAXQQM020085033.1:0-278305 GCA_034641835.2 Pinus albicaulis
AAATAAAATTCCTATAAAATGATGATCTGTTATGAAACCAGCTCCAAAAAGAGAAGAAAAGAGATATCAATGCCTTAGAAATAAGCCACTTCGATGGGGAAACCTCCAATAAATTACATGAATGAACAATTCTTGGATGATTCAAATTACAAAACCTTCTTTCTATATATAGGAGTCCATGGGGCCACAATGTAATCCTAGATGACCTAAAAATAATAATTTAAGGGCACAATAATAACAATATGGGGGTTACAAGGGTACAATAATAACAATAAGGGGGTTACACTAACAACAATAAGGGACTATACTAGTAATATAGGGACCTAACATGCCACTCTCCTTCAAAAAAGTGTTGTCCTCAACGCTTGAGTAGCTCTGGGTGCTTCTGTATAAAATTCTCATCCTCCCATGTAGAATCTTCAGTGGGTAAGTTCTTCCACTTGATGAGATACTCTGAAATTGATCGATTCCATAGCTGTCGAGTTCTTATTTCCGTGACCGCTTCAGGTTCCAATATGATTTTTCCTTCCTCATCAAGTTCTGGCAATATTGTTTGAACTGGAAGATTTTCACCTATAACCTTCTTTAAGCATGAAACATGGAAAATTGGATGCACTCATGAAGAAGCAGAAAGCTCCAATTTGTATGCCATAGTACCAATCTTTTGCAACACCTTGTAAGGACCATAGTACTTTGGCGATAATTTATTATCCTTCTTAACTTTCTTGAGGGACATTTGTTTGTATGGTTGTAGCCGTAAAAATACCCAATCTCCTACATCAAAACTTCTCTCGCTGCGATGTTGATCTGCCTGTTGTTTCATTCGATTTTGTGCCAAATTCAAGTTATCCTTTAAGAGTTGGAGAACTTCTTATTGATGCTCGATGTGATCTTCCACTGCTTGAACCTTCGAATTTTCCCTTAAATATGATGTGATGGATGGTGGATGATATCCATAAAGTGCCATAAATGGGGTCATTTTTGCCGTAGTATGGAAGGAAGTGTTATACCACCATTCAGCGAGAGGTAACCACTTGACCTATTGTGTTTGTTTATCAGATACAAAACAACGAAGATATCCTTCCAAACATTTATTTACTATCTCAGTTTGACCATCAGATTGAGGATGATAAGATGATCTATGAGCTAATTGAGTACCCAAATAAGAAAATAACTCCATCCAAAAATTTCCAGTAAAAATGGGATCTCTGTCGCTCACAATAACCCTTGGGCTTCCATGTAGCTTTTGAATTCTGTCCATAAATGTAGTAGCAACTGTACTTGCTTTAAATGGATGAGATAATGCACAAAAGTGTGCATACTTGGTAAGCCTATCAACTACCACCATGATGACACTCTTTCCTTCGGACTTAGGTAAACCCGTGATAAAATCCATTGAAATCTCCTCCCAACGTTGACTTGGAATGGATAAAGGTTGTAGAAGTCCTGGGGTCTTAATTGTTTCCACTTTATTCTGCTGGCAAACCAAACATTCCGCCACAAACTTTTGAATATCAGATTTAAGGTCATCCCAAAAAAAATCTTTCTTCACCCTGTGGTAAGTTTTTAAAAATCCTGAGTGTCCTCCTAAAGGAGAAGTGTGCAATTCCAGAAGAATCTTTTGTTTTAGTTGGGAATTCTTACAAAGATATAAGAGATCTTTGTACCATAAGGAATCATTTTTCCAACTAAATGTATCAGATGTACTAGGATCTTACTGCAACTTTTGAATGAGTGTCCACACTTCTTCATCCTTCTTCCATTCATCTCTTGCTTTGGTTATCCAATCTGGTTGGATAGTAGAAATGGCACAAAGCAATGCTTCCACCTCTTCATTCTTTCTTGAGAGTGCATTTGCCACAACATTTAGCTTCCCTTTTTTGTATATTATTTCAAAGTCATAACCCAACATCTTTGCGACCCATTTTTGCTGCTCTTTTGAAGATAGTATTTGTTCCAAAAAGTGTTTAAGACTATCATGATTAGTTTTTACCTTGAAGTGTCTTCCCATTAGGTAAATTATCCATTTCTTTAGTGCATGCAGTATTGCTAACATTTCCTTCTCATAAATAGGTTTCTGTAAATACTTTCCTTTGATTGGACGACTTTCAAAAGCAATGGGTCTTCCTTCCTGCATTAAAACTGCACCAATTCCATTTCCTGAGGCATCACATTCCACATTAAAGGTTTTTGTGAAGTCTGGTGTAGCTAAGACCGGTGCTAGGCACATTGCCTCTTTAAGACGTTCAAAGGCCTTAGTTGCTTCAGGAGTCCATGAAAATGCATCTTTCTTCAATAATGTTGTTAGAGGTGCCGCTATTCTCCCATAATTCTTAACAAACTTGCAATAATACCCTGTTAACCCGAGAAATCCTCGCAACTGCTTTATGGTTGTGGAGACTTTCCATTCCTTAATGGCTTTAATTTTGTTAGGGTCTACCTTAACACCCTCGTGAGATACAATATGACCCAGATATTCCACCTCTTGTACTCCAAAGAAACATTTGGATGTTTTTGCATATAATTGTTTCTCCCGCAATAGTTTGAGCACCCTGTCAACATGTTGAACATGATCCTTCCAAGACTTGCTGTAGATTAGTATATCATCAAAAAATACTAGCACAAATTTTCTAAGGAAGGGTTTGAAAATGGAATTCATCAACCCTTGAAATGTAGAAGGTGCATTGTTAAGGCCAAAAGGCATGACCAAAAATTCATAATGACCCTCATGAGTTTGAATGCTATTTTCGGAATATCTTCAGTCTTCATTCTAATTTGATGATACCCTGAATGAAGATCCAACTTGGTAAAATAAATTACTCCATGTAATTCAACCAATAATTCATCAATCACAGGAATGGGAAATTTATTTTTAATGGTGAGATTATTGAGCTCCCTATAATCTGGACACATGCACCATGATCTATCCTTCTTGTGTACCAATACTACAGGAGCAGAGAAAGAACTTTGACTAGGTTGAATTATACCCACCTATAACATTTCTGTAATCATACGTTCAGTTTCACTCTTTTGGACATAAGGATATCTATAAGGCCTGATGTTTGGAGGAACAATTCCTAGAATCAAATGAATAGCATGATCATTATCACGAATAGGTGGGAGTCCTTTGGGAGTTTCAAAAACCTTGGAATGATTGTCCAAGACTTTTTGGAGAATTGCAGAAATAGATGATTTTGATGTTGGAACTTCTAGTGAGCATAATTGTGAAATTATGCCTCATTGTTCTTTCTTTAGAAGCTTTGTCATGAAATTAGAGCTTATTATCTTTCTCGGATTCCCTACAATACCCCATAATTTGACTTCCTTTCCTTCTGAAAAAAAATCAAGAATTTTTTTTGAAAATTAAAGGCTACCATCCCCAAATATTGTAACCATTGTATTCCTAGTACAACATCAGCACCTCCCATAGGAATGGAAAGCATTGGACTATTCAATACATATTCCCCCATGGTTAGCTTGATATTATGGCATTTTCCAGAGAAATTTATAGTTCCTCCATTTGCAACCATCACTTGACATTCTAGTGCTGGGTATAGGAAACAATTCAATTCCTTGACTACCTTACAATGAATAAAATTATGGGTACTACTTGAATCAATCAACACTATTACCTTTTTCTTCTTGATATTTCCTTCTATCTTGAGAGTTTGAGGAGTGGTAATTCCTGCCAATGCATTACACGATATGGTTGGACTCATTTCTTCCTCTTCTTGGGTTGGTTCTTGGTGTATATTCTCTTCTTGTTCATTTTCTTCTTCCTCTTCACAATCTATTTAAAATAATTTCTTCTCAACACAATTATGACCTTTAGTGTATTTTTTATCACAACTGTAGCAAAGCCCTTTTGCTCTTTTTTCTTCCAATTGTTGTGGTGTCAACCTTGTAGGTTGTGGAAAACTAGGAGTAGCAACACGTACCTCTTTATAGAAGTGAGTGGTAGGCTTCCTTGTTGCCATAATTTTACATTCAATTTTTCTTGCCAACCTGAATGCCTTCTCCAATGAATCACGTTCCAAAACGCGAACTTCATGTTGGATGTTATCCTTTAAAGTACCTATGAAGAGATCAATCTGTGTTCCTCTGGAATATCAGTTACCCTTATGTTCAATTTTTGGAAGTCCTCAATGTGCTCCCCCATTAAACCCTTTTTTTTGAGATTTATCAATTGGCTAAAGAAGGTGTTGCTCTTTGTATCCTCATAATGTGTTATCATTTCCTCCGTAAAAATTGACCAAGTGACAATTTTTATACGGGAGAAAAGCCATCGAGACAACACAAATGTATTTTGTTCTAAATGTAAAGTTGCAATGCATACCTTTTGTGTGTTTTTCACATTATGGAGATCAAGATATTGCTCCATCTGTAGCATCCATGTTACACGATCCTTTCCATCAAACTTCCTCATATCCATTTTTTGAATATGGTGGTTCTTCCCGCCAACATTAGATTTTATGAAATCACGATTAACAGTTATTTTGTTCTCATCATGAGTTTCCTCTACTATCTTTTCACCATTAGGAAAAATTTCTTGTATCAACTTTGTCAAACCTTCCATGTCTACTTTTAGATCATTCTTTATGTTTTCCATTTTCTCATCGATCTTAGCTTCCATGTCATCCATCTTAGATTCCATGCTAGCTTCCATGCCATCTATCTTCGATTCCATGCCATTCTTCAAACCATCCATATTAGATTCCAAGCCTTTCTTCAAACCATCCATCTTAGTTTCCACGCCTTTCTTCAAAAATTCCATGTCATTTTTTGTTGCTCTTTGCGAGAGTGAAATTTGTTGCACTTGCTCTTGTAATTTTGATATGTCATGTTGCCATTGTTCATCTTCATGAGTCATAGTAGAGATTTCTAAAGGCTTAATGGGTGTTGAATTATTTTTAGGGGCCATTTTAGAATCCAATACTGATATCTATTCTACAATATGTCCTTGGAATCAATTCAACTTTATTCTTCAAACAAGACTTATGAAATTTGGAAAAAAAATACACACCTTTTACTTGATTTTGACGAGCTCAATATTGAAATTGAATTATTTCTATTATCGCAGATCCTCAATATCTAAAATTAAGTACTGTAGTAGCCCTCTAAAGCTTCTTTCAAATGCCACAGGTCTGATTTTATTTGGATTCTTCAAGACAAAGTTATGTCCAATCTCCTACAATGACCCGATTTTGGACTGGTTCAGTAGAGCGAACTTGTACAACTTGCCACATGTCACTGTTTCCACCTTTGGCTCTGATATTGATAGAATGAAAACTACTGTCCATGTAATTGTGGTCAATTTTTACAGCATTTCCAATCCGATGCTCAGAGAGAGAGCTATGAAGATTTTCCCATGATCACCTCTTTGAGATGAAATTCAAAAGCCTAAAAAAGCCCTAACTTCCATAGATCATATCTCCGAAAATATTGTGAACCAATATCTGAAATTTTGAGATGGTGTTCCTTAGGATTGTGGCTTCACACTCTAAAAATTTCAGCTTCTAAAACTTCGTAGAAAAAACGTTATTACGAAAATACCATGATGACCTGTTTAGGTTAAATTCAGGAGCCTACACAATGACCTAACTTGCACAGATCATATCTTCGAAAATTTTGCGAACCAAGCTCTGAAATTTTGTGACGATGTTCCTCAGGATTTTGGCTTCGCACTCTAAAAATTTCAGATTTTGAACCTTCGTGGAAAAAAAGTTAAAGCTAAAATTCCACAATGACCTGTTTGGAGCAGCGAAACCCTAGAATCTCAAAGCTTTGATACCAAATGTTGTGAAACCAGCTCCAAAAAGAGAAGAAAAGAGATATCAACGCCTTAGAAATAAGCCACTTCAAGGGGGAAACCTCCAATACATTATATGAATGAACAATTCTTGGATGATTCAAATTACAAAAGCTCCTTTCTATATATAGGATTCCATGGGGCCACAATGTGATCCTAGTGGGGCCACAATGTAATCTTAGCCGACCTAACAATAATAATTTAAGGGCACAATAATAACAATATGGGGGTTACAAGGGTACAATAATAATAATAAGGGGGTTACACTAACAATAATAAGCGACTATACTAGTAATATAGGGACCTAACATGATCCATTTTGAATACACCCCCACTCCCCCCCCCCCCAGCAATTGATGTGACAAAATATAATTCATGGGGTTGCAATCCGAAATAAAAGTGGTCTTCCGGAATAGGATATAATGGCAAAATTTTTGGACAACTTGAACGGCCGCTAAGGCAATATTTTTGACGTATGAATACTTCACTTCTGTATCATTGACATTACGACTCAAATAATATATCGGTTGTTCTATCCCATCTTCTTCTTGGACCAATACCATAGAAATGGTCGTATCAACTGCAGAGATATATAAGAAATAATCACTCTGATAATTGGGGGGATACATTAATGATGTCCGGAAAAGTGTAACCTTGATAACATCAAAAGAAGCTTGTGCAACCTTATCCTAATGGAAGGGAAGCCCCTTTTTCAAGAGACGAGTAAATCCTTTAGCCATATCAGCATAGCTGTGTATGAACCTCCTTAGGAAGTTAGCCTTTCCTTGAAGTTTTTGTAACTAAATAAAATTTATTAGTGTAGGAAAATCAAGAATGGCTTGGACCTTTAGTGGGTCGATTCGAATTCCTTCTTTTGAGACGACAAACCCTAGAAAACAACCAGAACCAACAAAAAACACAAATTTATGTGGATTGAGGCATATTTTGGAGTGTCAGAATCATAGAAAGATATCTCTCAAATGCATCGGGTGATCAGTCCGGCGTCGTGAATGCACGGGTAAATCTTCTAGATAAGTTTGAACAATGTGCTTGATGTCATTGAAAGCATAATCCATTCCTCTCTGAAATGTTTCCCCAGCATTATTTAAACCAAATGGGACTTTTTGATAAGTGAATGTGCCACAAAGACATATGATTTTTTTCTTGTATTGTTCCTCTTGGCGTATATTGATTTGATTGTAGCTAGAAAATCCATCCATGAATGAAAACATTTCACATCCCGCAAAATCGTAAATAATTTGGTTGATAAAGGGAGTAGGATAAATGTCTTTTGGACAAGCAATACTGACATCCCGATAATTGACGCATACTATGCTTGTCCCTTGTTTCTTCATAATAGGAAATTTTTTTGAAACCTAATAAATTAGCGGAACAGGGTAAATGAAACCAGCACGCAAAAGTTTTTCAACTTCTGCTTTAATGGCAGCGACCTTCTTAGGATAAACAGGACAAAGGCATTGACGTACTGGCCTGACATTAGGGTACATTTTAATGGTGTGTTCAACGATACTAGTATCTATGCCTGGAATTTCCTCGTAAGACCAAGAAAATATTTCATGGAATTCATGAAAGAGAGAGCGATATGTTTCGAGTTCTAATGGAGAACAAGACACGCTGACATGAATGTTTTATACAATGCCGGGTTTGGTTGAAATATCAATAGAAATGGTTTCTTCAATATTTGATAAATTTCACTCGGATTTGATTGCAGTAATGGGAAAATAATTCGAAAAGAATGTTTTGATCGATTGGTGATATAGTTCAATAATATTATATTCTTCATAATCCTGAAGATGGGAATGATGATGATGATATTCCCATGATTCTCCTTCTGGAATCATGGATTCCACAATGCTCTCATTAGTCAAGAAAGCGGATGAAAAAGGATCAGATGGAGTACCAAAATATAATGAACGATGAACCCAAAGGACTAGCGATGATGATTTCGGATTCGCCGCCAAGCCATGTAGATTGATTGCTATTCCAGCTCAATTAGGCTGGGTGGCAGAAATTAATCCAACGTAACAACTTCAGAATCACTCATAATCTTCCTTAAGTCAGATGGTGTGGAATATATCATGTAGTAGGTCTCTATGCTTGCAATTTATGCTGACGTCGCAGGTGGTGGTAATGAAAAGGTTCCCATTAGGGAAGAATAATTTAAGAGTCCTACACCAATGTTTTGAAGTGCTAGTTGGGGTGTGTGAACTAACAGAATGCTTCCAGTTACCTTTGAAATGGAGGAAAAGAAGGAGATTTAATTGATGACTGTGATAACACCTTTATGAGGAAAGGCGATCATTCTAAAATATGTAGAGACGATCACAGTCATAGCATATACACATGGCCTTCTGAGTAAAATGTTGTAGTCAAGGGGTCCATCAACGACCTCAACTTCAACATTTATTATTTCCCCCCCTAGTTCGACATGTAGGTTATTGATGAGACTGCAAGACTTATATGTACGACCGTCAAAAGCTTTGAATGTCGTAGTTGATTGAGATAGGTGCGACGAGCCAAGTGCCTTCCAACAATTTAGAGACATAATGCAAGTAGATTCTATTAGCCAGCTATAAAATTTGTTATACCAAAAGGTGGCTAAGACTTTTTGAGCCTTCAAGAAAAAAATTTTATTTCTAAAAATTATTGGCTCTTGAAGACTCTTGAAAGGCCTCATGCCTTTGTCCAAAATCTTCATTTGCTGTTTCCATTTCATACTCTAAAATTCTGCTATTTTCATAAGTCAAAACAATGCTACAAAGACCATCATTGTCCCCTTCTCCCACTAAAAAAATAACCTTCATTTTCTCCCCCTTTTCTTCGTATTATTCCTCTATTTTTATGAGTTTCCTTCTTCTATTCATGAAAATTCACTTTGTAAGGTTTAAAACCCACTTTTTTAGCCTTACTGAAACCCTCAAATCCCTTTAAAAAAATTTTAAAAACCATAAAAATATAGGCTTCAGCCCCTTAGGCTAAGCCCCTAACCACTTCCCCACATGTGCCTTTGCCATAAAAACCAAGCGCTAACCCCCTCGATGCCTATCGCATCAGAAATATTCAAACGCGCAAGTCTTATGCTATGATTAAAAGTTCCGATTGTGATCATGCCTTGTATTGAGAATTCCCGATGCGATTAAAATCCTTTGTATTATAAACCCCAGATCGCATCGTATTTTATACATATCCTATGGGCCCGCCTTGGTGCTTAAAACCTTATAATATTTCTTCCTCGATCCGCTTTTCCCTTTGTGAAATATAAAACCCACTTTCCCAAAGTTTTGTTTTAAAAACCAAAGTCACATGTCAAAATATCAATGGGTTGATTAAAAAGACCGACGCGCAATCGCATCAGCAAATTTCAATGGGTAAATTGAAAAGCCTCGGCCTGAAGGCCCGACTCCGATAAGCCCATATATACATAAGCCCGGGCCTATCGGAGTTCTATATAAAACAGGCCCCATAACCGAGCGCCTAATTGCATCAGAGATTTTCTTTGGTGCAGTTTCAATATTCATTACCGCCGATTGCGATTGGTCGATCACGCAATCGCATCGGCCTATCCCCCGATCATTGCAATCGCATCGGCCTGTTCTCCGATCACGCAAATCGCATCACCTCATTCCCGACCTCTGATTGCTACTCCCCCAATTCATTCTCCACCGTTGATCTCATTCTTAGATCAACGACCATCGCTTAATCACCTCGGCCCTTTCGATCGCGCAATAGCATCGAAGTTTTTTCATCGCACCCCTTTTCTCCTCCCACCGACTGCGATCTCTCGATTAGATCTGGACCATCCACGTGTCTAGATCCAACGGCTACGCTCCTCTCCCACCTTCTGAAGCAGTTTAACCCATTTCGCAGGATTTTTTAATTATTTATGTGTTTTGCAGGTCTTTTTAAAAAGGTTTTCCATTGTATTGAAGAGAAAGGCCGAAGGCCGGGAAAGACATTTCCTGCACCTTTGAGCTATTAAAGAGAACCATTCGCGGGCTCTTTTCCATTGTTTTATCAATGATTCATGAGCGCCGATACCATAAAGAGCCCTGCGTGGCCCTGCGCATCGCAAGACACTGCGTTTAAAACAAGTTTTAAAAGAGTATCAGTTTCTGAAGACAGAGCGCTGCAGAGAAGAATATTAAAGATAGATTTGGGGAATTACAGCTAAATATGATTATCAAAATCCTAATTCCCTGGATTAAAACACAGTCAAAAGAAAATCATAAGTGTCTGAACAGACAGAAAGGCCTTCACCACCTTAATTGAGGCGAATTGATTCCTCAGCTACCACAGAGCCACCTGTTGCCTCAAACCTTTCAACACAGAGGCCGAAGTTATTAATCAAATGAAGATATTCGCCTCCAGCACAGCTAGGGAATTACCGCTGCAAGGAACTTAAATGCAACAAATATCTGCAGAGTTACTCTAATATTACACAGAGCCTTAAAGTCAACAAAGCTCCCACCAAGATTTGATATTAACTGTAAAACATTAATACAGCCGTCCACCTATAAAATTATCCATCGAGCCCCTCAAAAGGCCGAGAAGTCTTAAGTCTGTATTAATTATCCTTGAGATCTTTTGTTAGATCCCACCTCCTCATCCTTATATAAATACTTCAGTGGAAGATGAGTAACTGTTGGTTATTGTTTGATCACAAGTTGTAATACTGAAACTCTTTGAAGTAAATACATAGTTTGTTGAAGTTGAAGAACAAATTGAAGTCTTGGAGATCTTGATGATGTTGTTGCATGCTTGTTCCTGAGAAGGCTCTATCATTGTATCCATGAGCTTGGCTGTTGGTGAAGTATTTTGAAATGTCTTATGTTTTCCCCTGTTTTCATTATGTTTCATAATTTCTTACTACAGTAGGATATAAAGTATTAGGCTAAGAAATGACTCCTGGAAGCACCTTAGACCTGTTCATCCTTCACTGTTTCATGTTTTCTTCTGCTGAAGTATTTTAGAGTCTTAAATCTCTCTGACCCCCATGCTTTATTTCTTAATAGTTCGATTATGTTATTATTTCAAAGATGATTTATGGTTCTCCGCTTGTCCGTCGCTAATTAAAACCGTTATTGAAGTCTCCATTTGAAGTTCTTTGCTGCGTTGAATCAAAGAGGTTTGGTTTTGGATCTTCCTGTCTTCAACAAATATTTTTAAAGGTCGTTATAATTATGATCATAGATGTATTAGGCGTTCCCTCTTCTATGACTGCTTTATCAGTGAATCTTTTATGTTTTCTAAATCATTTGAAATAAAATATTTGAGGAAATAAGGCGTTCCCCGAATCTTAGATTTTCATTTTAAAAGTTGTTTTGAAATCATTATTTTCTTAAAGGTGTGATTTGTATAATTTATGGTTAGCTCTGTCTATCAAAGAGCTCTTTATTATTCAAATTATGGTTTTGAATTCCCTTTGTTGAGAATTAAACCTCTCTTTCCAAATCATTAATGTTCATCTCATTCCAAAAACAAAAGGATCCCGTGGCCAAGTTAGATTTTCCCTTTGATATCCCATATCCATTGATGAGTTTGTTATGACCTCTTCTTGAGTCCATTTCCCAATGAACCAAATGTTTCTCCATTCTGTGTATCTTTCCTAGACCTTTCATGTTATACTGTATCAATTCAACTCAACCAAACAAATGAAAACCTACACTTAATAACTAGTCTAAAACCAATACTCAAAGCATACAAGATAAAAAAATTTAAACAAATGTTTGAGAGATCCCTCTCTGACAACAGGAGGACTAGATCCTGTAACTCTAAATATTGGTTCTGATGTTACCTTGTCTTTTGATTTGCCAAAATATCAAAACACGGGAAACCAACATAATGGCGATCACAGTGGGACCATTCTGAGTCAGTGACAATCTAAGTACCCCTTAGGACTCCAGAAATCCCTTATTTTCAAAGACTATCCAGTGATTATCAGCCACCTCATCGCCACCAACATAATGGCGATCACGGTGGGACCTGAGTAAAATATTCAAAAAAAAAACACTCACTGTCTAGCGTAACATAAGTAACCTTCTTAAAGCACTACCAAGCATAATGGTAATCATGACAGGATCTTTTGAATCAGTGACAAACTAAGTAAGCCTTAGGATTCTCATAAAGCCTTGTCAAACCTTGAAGATTTAAGTTACCAAGCCATAAGAGTAAACTCTGTATGTTTTGACACCCTAGCTAAGTGTTAAATCAGAATTAGAACACTCTCTTAACCTATAAGACCAAAATAACTCAGAAAAACCCAAAAAACGTTTCAGTTTGGCTTCATAATAAACTTGGTAGTGGACCATAAAACCTTTTACCTCCAAAAGAGCTAAAAATTCCCACCTGGTGACTCCAGAATCCTAAAATCAGACCTTAAGACTCCACTGGGAAGACCCCAAGTCTTAATAGCATCATAAAAACTTAGCTAGAAGGCTTTAGCATTAAAGGTTTCCTTCTTCTGAAAAGATCAGTTAGCCTCTTAAAGATTGTCATATTTGGTTAAACTTTTCTTTTTTTAACTGGGTTTGAAAAACATAGCATAGTGGCTCCTAGAAAGATTCATACTAGAGCCTACCCTGACCCAAACCCATCGGGAATAGTTGATAACCCTGAAAGTATCCTTAGGAAGTCTCCTAAGATAAAATTATCAACTGTTTTCAGATCACCCTTGAGATCTAATTCAGTTCCTGAAAATATTTCAGCTCTACAACAATCTCAAGTTGACTTAGTAAATCCATTTAGAACTAGGTCTCTTAGTGATTTAGATCAGTTAGATTCTGAGTCTTCACTATCATCTCCTGAAACAAATGAACCTCTGGGTAGCAGAGAAACAACGCCTCCTGATTTACATTTCCTTCACAACTTAGGTGTCTCTCATCCTAGATCAGCTCATCAGTCTATTCCTGGTCCATCCACTTCTGCTCACCCTTCATCCACTGTTCAAACCACTACACCTCAGCCCACTATTCCTGTTATTAATCCGCTCCTTGTAAATCCACCCCCACCACCTATCATGGCAGCATGGTACGCTCCCCTAGTCCTTCCTGTACCATTAATCAATCTTCCACAGGACTATCAGTCCAAAATTCCATTATATGATTCTAGCAATGCTACAACTGCATCACAACATGTAGATAAAATGAATGACTACTTTGATAGAAATGAAATTGATGATGATTCTGTCAAGCTTAGGTTATTTGCTCAGAGCCTAGGGGGAGAAGTAAGAAAATGGTTTAAATTTTTAGCACCCCATAGTATTAATGATCTCCAAGGCTTCCATCAAACGTTCTTAAACAAATGGGAAGTAAATAAAAACCATCTCCAAGTCCTTTTTGACTAAAATAACCTCCATAGAAACACTAGGGAAAGTGTGCAAACTTACTGCACTAGGTTCAATAGTGTATATAATGCACTTTCCCCAGAACTAAAACCTCGACAGGGCTCAGCTTTAAACAAATTCCTTGAAGGGTTTGACTCTGACATGACCTATCAACTGAGAGAGAGAGATTTTGCAACTCTTGAAGATATGCAAAAGGGTGCTCTTTCTGTGGAAGTCAACTTAATGGAGAAAAGAGCAAGAATGAAAACTGAGAAGAGAGTATATTTTAGAGATGAATCTACTCCTTCTACTTCAAGTTCAAAGATGGAGAGGATGTTGGAAGAAATGATGAAAGAGATGAGCATAATTAAGAGAGCACAAGAAAATCAAAATAAAACTGCTCCTCGAAATAGAAATAAGAATTATAGAAGAGAAAACAATCAAGACAAACAGAACGAGAATGACCAACAGATTAGACCTCCCTTCCAACAAAACTATGTAGATCAATATGAGGAAGATAGGGAGTTGGAAAGGTTGGAAGAAGCTCATGTAAACTTGATTGGATCAGACAGTGGAGATGATGTTTTCCTCATTGAGGAAGAACAAGGATTCTTCTCTGATGACCAAAATACAAACACCTATGAAGACTCTGATGACTATAGATTGGGTTTTGAAAATGAAATTATGGAAGTGCATAAACAATACGATCTTAGGAGCAAAGGGAATGCAGATAAATTAAAGGACAAGAACGCTAATACTGCTGTCAAGAAAAACAAAGAAACTCAGCCCAAAAAGATAGCAGAGAAAACCAACATTTTGGCCAAAAAACCAGACTTAAACAAAGACAAAAATATTCAGCCAAATGTCGAAAAAAGTACCCCTAGCACTTCAGCTAGTGGTACTAACAAATCTGTCCAAATTACCAGTCCAAATAAGGTTCAACAAATCAAAGTTGCTGAAAAGAATTCAATTGAAAAAGCAGATGTAAATATCAACAAGTCAATTATCCCTTTCAGCCTTGAGGGAGAGATTGCTAAGATAAAAATTACCACCCCCCTAGCTGAACTAGTAACCCAAGAGGTGTACAAAAACCAAGTTTTGAAAGCTTTGAACTTAGGAAGTGATACAGACACTTTAAACTTGACAGATGACAAACTTGAGTTGTTGTTTGGTCTAGAAGTTGAAGGAAAATATCAAGAAGGGGCTGTCCCTCCCTTCTATGTTAGCTTGAACATACACGAGAAAATTTTACACAACGCCATGTTAGATTCGGGAGCTTCACACAATTTGATGCCCAAAGTGGTAATGGAGAGCTTAGGCTTAGAGATTACTAAACCATACAAAGATTTGTATTCTTTTGACTCAATTCGAGTCAAATGTTTGGGTTTAATCAAAGATTTATGTGTTACTGTAGCTCAGATCCCTGCTAAGAGTCTAGTTATGGATATAGTTGTAGCTGACATTCCCCCTAAATATGGCATGCTCTTATCAAGATCTTGGGGAGCCAAACTTCAGGGAAGCCTTCAAATTGACATGTCTTATGCCACCATCCCTATTTTTAACCAAAACAGAAGACTATACAGGGAATCTCATATGAAGTACATGGTGAGAAACCTAGACAAACCAAGCAACACTCCAATCTATTCTCCTCAATCAAGTTTAGATTCCTTTATATTATGTAACGAAGATGAAATTACTTAACAAGATAAAGAGAACACAGACCCCATTGATTCACCAGAAAAATCAAATTTCCTCTCAAATCAACTTCAAAACATCGACAATCAACAACGACAAAAAAACGAAAATGAGTCAAACGTAATTTGGACAATAAACTTTGATGGATCCTATAATAAAGAAAGCGCAGGTGCAGGCGTATGGATCCAGAATACGAATCAGAGTTTCTCATATAAATTGGATTTCCCATGCACTAACAATATTGCTGAGTACGAAGCACTTCTCCTAGGTTTACAATTGCTCAAACAATTACAGGCCCAAAAGGTAACAATCTTAGGAGATTCTGAACTTATCATAAAACAAATCAAAGGAGAATACTCAGCCAGAAATCCAAGGCTTAGGGAATATCAGAATGCTGCTCTCGATTTATTGAAAACCTTTGAAAAATACAAACTTGTTTTCATTCCTAGAGCGTTTAATCATTTAGAAAATGAACTCGCTTTTAATGCTAGTAACTGTCAAATACCTAAGATAAATGAAAAAATTAGCTTAAAGGTAAAACATATGCCTACAGTGCCTGATAACGTAGATCACTGGCAAGTTTTTGATTCTGACCAACACATAGACAATTTCTTGAAGTCAGAAAACGATTTCACCATACCAACATCAGAATTGAGCCATAATAAAAAATTTCCATATATTGAAGAAATCCCAGAAGCTGAAATAACACACTCTGGTGATATAAGTCATTATGAGAATACGTTTGAAGCAGAGTCAATTGAAAACGTGGACCAAAAATACCTGGAATTTTTAGAATGTAAAAACGGTTCAATTCCAAGAGGTCTCTCACCTTTGGAACACCTTTTCGACTTTAATGATGTAGCCAAAGAACCAAAAATGGAGCCTGTAGAAAAAAACGTAGAAGAACACAACATAGGCTCCCTAATGGAACCCAAGATGATTAAATTGTCCAACACTCTTCTAACTCACATAAAATCTCGATACATTGATCTGTTTAAGGAGTTTAAAGATGTTTTTGCCTGGGCATAACAGATCTGAAGTCTTACGATACCAACATCATTCAACACAATATTCCCTTGAAGGAAAATCAAAAGCCCTTCAAACAAAAACTGAGGAGAATAAACCCACTTTTATTACCTTTAGTTAGAGCTGAAATTGAAAAGATGCATGATGCTGGCATTATAGTACCTGTTAGATTTTCAAAATGGGTATCAAACTTAGTTTCTGTTAGGAAAAAGACAGGGGAGATCAGACTCTGTATCGATTTTAGAAACCTAAACAGAGCATCCATAAAAGACAACTACCCATTGCCCAAGATGGATCATATACTTCAGAGGGTAGTTGGGTCAAAAAGGATATCACTCTTAGATGGGTTCTCGGGTTACAACTAGGTGTTGGTGCTCCCAAGTGATCAAATCAAAACTGCTTTTACCACACCTTGGGGAACCTTTATGTATGTCAAAATGCCTTTTGGGTTAATGAATGCAGGGGCCACCTTCCAAAGGGCCATGGACATAGCCTTTTCTGAAGATATTGGCTATTTCATAATTATTCACCTTCATGACATAACTGTCTTTTCAAAAATTGATGAAGAACATTTGACTCACTTAAGAAAAGTTTTTGAGAAGTGTAGCAAATTTGGCTTGTCATTGAATCCCAAGAAGACACTCTTTGGTCTCCAAGAAGGTAAACTTCTTGGACATATAATTTTGGAAGAGGGAATCAAAATAGACCCTACAAGGATAGATGGAATATTACAAATCAGTCATCCAAGAAGCCTCAAATAGTTTCAATCTTTCATCGGAAAGATTAATTTTTTGAGAAGGTTTATCCCTAACCTTGCTGAGCTATTAAAAAACATTACAAACATGCTTAAGAAAGATGTGGATGTAAAATGGACTTTACCAGCTAAAAAATCATTTGAATTGGTCAAACAAGCTCTTACCCAAACACCGGTCTTGATTAGTCCAGATTTTACCAAAGACTTTTACATCTTTTCCTTTGCATCTGAACATACCATAGCCGCAGTTTTACTCCAAAAGAATGATTTGGGGCAAGAACAACCAATATATTTCTCTAGTAGGGCCTTAAGAGATGCTCCTCTGAAATATAATATCATGGAGAAGCAAGCCGTAGCATTGATGAAAGCATTGAAAGACTTTAGGGTCTATATTTTACACTCTCACATAATTTCTTTTGTTCCGCATACTGCTGTCAAGGACATTCTAAGTCAAGACCCTGATGGTAAAAGGGGAAAATGGATTGCAAATATTCTTGAATATGACTTAGAAATGAGGCCCACCAAACTAGTTAAAGGGCAAGGGTTAGCAAAACTTATGGCTGAGTCTAACTTCCAAGCACTAGACATCAATATGGTAGATGTGTTCGAAGAAATAGAAGAATCCGATGCTCCTGTTATTAAAGAAACATTCCTAAATTCTCCTTGGTATGCTGACATTATTTATGTTCTTTTATATTTAAATACCCCTCCTTCTTTGTCTAAAACTAAAGCTAGATTCTTGAAACAAAAGGCTTTGAGTTTTTGTATCTTAGATGGAGTATTGTATTGGAAAAATGCTGTTGGAATTTTGCTTAAATGTTTACTTGAAGATGATGCAGGGAAAATCATGCATGAATTGCATGATGGAGAATGTGGAGGTCACCTCTACTGGAAGGCCACAACCAACAAAATTCTTAGATCTGGTTACTATTGGCCTACCCTTTTCCCATACACTCAAAATTTGGTCATGTCTTGCCATAAGTGTCAAATCTTTGATGGAAAAAGAAAACTCCTTCCCTTACCTTTACATCCTATCAGAGTTGAGGCACCTTTTCAACAATGGGGGCTAGACTTCATTGGGGAAATTCATCCATCCTCCTCAGCTCAATATAAGTGGATCCTCATAGCCACTGACTTCTTTACCAAGTGGATAGAAGCTATACCCTCTAAAAATGATAATGACTCTATCATTATCAAGTTCCTTGAAACAAATATCCTATCCAGATTTGGTTGTCCTAGAAAATTCATAACAGACAACGTTGCTGCTTTTAAATCTAAGAAAATGGTTGATTTCTGTTACAAATACCACATAACCTTGGGCCATTCCACTGCTTACTATCCCCAAAGAAATGGATTAGCTGAATCCTCCAACAAGAGTCTCCTCAATATAATAAAAAAACTGTTGGAGCAAAATCAGAAATCATGGCATAGTAAGCTGGTTCATGCCTTATGGGCTGATAGATTAACTACAAAGAAGTCAATAAATATGTCCCCCTATCAGTTGGTTTATGGCATGGATGCAGTTTTTCCTACCTCATTGGGAGTCCCAGTCATGAAACTCCTTCAAGAAGTGTAGAGTGAAGAGAATGATATGCAAAGAAGAATCAACCAAACAATCCATTTACAGTAGACCAGAGAAAAAGTTTATGGGAGAACGCAGTTAGTCCAAGAAAATATGAAGAAACTATTTGATAAGAGGACTAAGGCAAACAATTTCCAAATTGGAAATGTTGTTCTTAAATGGGATTCAAGAAGAGAAGAGAAGGGAAAACATGGCAAATTTGAGAACTTGTGGAAGGGGCCTTATATTATTCATGCTGAGAGGGGTCATAATGCATTTTTCTTGAGATAATTGAATGGAGAAGATCTATACGGAGGTTTGGTCAATGGCAGGATGCTCAAACATTACTTCTGCCAAGAATCTTGAATTTCAAATAATTTTATTTTTCATTGTAAATGTCATAGTCTAACCATTGCTTTTCAAAGTTAGAAAAATAAAAAATACAAAAAGAAAGAAATAAAAGAGGACAGATTGTAAAAACAATAAAGGTACAGCCCCATACCAAAAAAGAGAAACAAATTCTGAAAGTGTGCAAGCTTAAATGCCACTCCTGAATAACACACTTCTAGTTAGTCAAACAGCCTAATCTTGACTAATTAGATTTAAATTTTCTGCTGATAGAATAGTGAATTCAATTTTCCAAACTGTGTAATCTTGGCTTATCAGTAGATAGTTTAGGATAGAAATTAAAGGTTCAAACATGTTCAAAATCTGAACCAGAGAGCAAGGAAGAAACAACTCACATAAGAGTCCAAACAGAGCTGCAAAAAGATGAAGGAAGTGCTTTGAATTTTCAGATCTTAAGCCTTCATCATTTTGATTTACTTTTCTGCAAATAATAATCTATTTGCAGCTTGTTTTTATGCCATAG
Source organism: Pinus albicaulis (assembly GCA_034641835.2). Classification (NCBI taxonomy): domain Eukaryota; kingdom Viridiplantae; phylum Streptophyta; class Pinopsida; order Pinales; family Pinaceae; genus Pinus; species Pinus albicaulis. Next base: position 19,059 of record JAXQQM020085033.1, read on the forward strand.
ATCAGCATCAAGTTAGACTGTTCAATCCTAAATTGTATGCTTTCTAAATTTATGTTGTAGAAATTAGAGGATAAAATCTGTTGGACAGCTCAATCCCAACAGATGGTAGATTAGGTAGAGAATTTTATGGACTCAACTGTTTAATCTGAGTCCATGGAGAAATAAGGAGTAGAGATAGATCAATTTTCCTGTTTTCAAAAAGAATAAAATGTTGAAAGAGAGTTTGCGAATCCAAGTGCACTCTAATGAAGAAAAATGTTAGACCTGTAGGATTGGGTAGGTAGAAAGCTTGTTGATAAAAGATCCATTGTTTTTCATGGATGTTAGCATTTCCAAAGCAAAAGAAGATCATTCAATCAAAGAAAGGCAGCCCAATGGATGAGGCAACTGATCAACCTCCCAGAAAATGCAAGTCTGAAGTTCTTGATGCCTTCAAGAAGGCACCATCCCCAAGTGGAGCCACTGTTAGCCACCTATAAAATTTGTTATACCAAAAGGTGGCTAAGACTTTTTGAGCCTTCAAGAAACAAATTTTATTGCTAAAAATTGTTGGCTCTTGAAGACTCTTGAAAGGCCTCATGCCTCTGTCCAAAATCTTCATTTTTTGTTTCCATTTCATACTCTGAAATTCTGCTATTTTCATAAGTCAAAACAATGCTGCAAAGACCATCATTGTCCCCTTCTCACACTAAAAAAATAACCTTCGTTTGCTCCCCCTTTTCTGCATATTATTCCTCTATTTTTATGAGTTTCCTTCTTCCATTCATAAAAATTCACTTTGTAATGTTTAAAACCCACTTTTTTAGCCTTACCGAAACCCTCGAATCCCTTTAAAAAACTTTTAAAAACCATAAAAATACAGGCTTCAGCCCCTTCGGCTAAGCCCCCTAAACACTTCCCCACATGTGCCTTTGCCATAAAAACCAAGCGCTAACCCCCTCGGTGCCTATTGCATCAGAAATATCCAAACGCGCAAGTCTTATGCTATGATTAAAAGTTCCGATTGCGATCATGCCTTGTATTGAGAATCCCTGATGTGATCAAAATCCTTTGTATTATAAACCCCTGATCGCATCGTATTTTATACATATCCTGTGGTCCTGACTTGGTGCTTAAAACCTTATAATATTTCTATCCCGATCCACTTTTCCCTTTGTGAAATATAAAACCCACTTTCCCAAAGTTTTGTTTTAAAAACCAAAGTCACATGTCAAAATATCAATGGGTTGATTAAAAAGACCAACGCGCAATCGCATCAGAAAATTTCAATGGGTAGATTGAAAAGCCCCGGCCCGAAGGCCCGACTCCGATAAGCCCATATATACATAAGCCTGGGCCTATCGGAGTTCTATATAAAACAGGCCCCATAACCGGGCGCCTAATCGCATCGGAGATTTTCTTTGGTGCGGTTTCAATATTCATTACCGCCGATTGCAATTGGCCGATCACACAATTGCATCGGCCTATCCCCCGATCATCGCAATTGCATCGGCCTATCCCCCGATCATCGCAATCGCATTGGCCTGTTCTCCAATCGCGCAAATCGCATCACCTCGTTCCCGACCTCCGATTATGACTCCCCCGATTCATTCTCCACCATTGATCTCGTTCTTAGATCAACAACCATTGCTTAATCGCCTGGGCCCTTTCGATCGTGCAATCGCATCGGAGTTTTTTCGTTGCACCCCTTTTCTCCTCCCGCCGACTGCGATCTCTCGATTAGATCTAGACCTCCCACGTGTCCAGATCCAACGGCTACGCTCCTCTCCTGCCTTCTGAAGCAATTTAACCCATTTCGCAGAATTTTTTAATTATTTCTGTGTTTTGCAGGTCTTTTTAAAAAGGTTTTCCATTGTATTGAAGAGAAAGGCCGAAGTCCGGGAAAGACATTTCCTGCGCCTTTGAGCTATTAAAGAGAACCATTCGCGGGCTCTTTTCCATTGTTTTACCAATGATTCATGAGCGCCGATACCATAAAGAGCTCTGCGTGGCCCTGCACATCGACAAGACACTGCGTTTAAAACATGTTTTAAAAGAGTATCAGTTTTTGAAGACAGAGCGCAGCAAAGAAGAAGATTAAAGACAAATTTGGGGAATTACGGCTAAAGATGATTATCAAAAGCCTAATTCCCTGGATTAAAACACAGTCAAAAGAAAATCATAAGTGTCTGAACAAACATAAAGGCCTTCACCTTCTTAATTGAGGCAAATTGATTCCTCAGCTACCACAGAGCCACCTGTTGCCTCAAACCTTTCAACACAGAGGCCGAAGTTATTAATCAAATGAATATATTCACCTCCAGCACAGCCAGGGAATTACCGCTGCAAGGAACTTAAATGCAAAAAATATCTACAGAGTTACTCTCATATTACACAAAGCCTTAAAGTCAACAAAGCTCCCACCAAGCTTTGATATTAATTGTAAAACATTAATAGAGTTGTCCACCTGTAAACTTCTCCATCGAGCCCCTCAAAAGGCCGAGAAGTCTTAAGTCTGTATTAATTATCCTTCAAATCTTTTGTTAGATCCCACCTCCTCATCCTTCTATAAATACTTCAGTGGAAGATGAGTAACTGTTGGTTATTGTTTGATCACAAGTTGTAATACTGAAACTCTTTGAAGTAAATACATAGTCTGTTGAAGTTGAAGAAAAAATTGAATTCTTGGAGATCTTGATGATGTTGTTGCATGCTTGTTCCTGAGAAGGCTCTATCATTGGATCCATGAGCTTGGCTGTTGGTGAAGTATTCTGAACTGTCTTATGTTTTCCCCTGTTTTCATTATGTTCCATAATTTCTTACTACAGTAGGATAGAAATTATTAGGCTAAGAAATGACTCCTTGAAGCACCTTAGACCTGTTCATCCTTCACTGTTTCATGTTTTCTTCTGCTGAAGTATTTTAGAGTCTTAAATCTCTCTCTTTAATCTCCATGCTTGTTTATTTCCTTAATAGTTCGAACAGTTGGTTTTAGCATGATTTATGGTTCTCCCTGCTTGTCTGCTGCCACTTAAAAACTGTCATTGAAGTCTCCCTTTGAAGTTGTTTGCTTACAGTGAATCAAAGAGGTCGGTTTTGATCTTGCCCTTTGTCTTCACTTAAACAGTTGGCTTAAAGGTCGTTATAATTATGATCATAGATGTATTAGGTGTTCCCTCTTCTATGACTACAATTATCAGTGAATCTTTTATGTTTTCTAAATCATTTGAAATAAAATATTTGAGGAAATAGGGCGTTCCCCAAATCTTAGATTTTCATTTTAAAAGTTGTTTTGAAATCATTATTTGCTTAAAGGTGTGATTTGTAGAATTTATGGTTAGCCCTATCTATCAAAGAGCTCTTTATTATTAAAATTATTCTTTTGAATTCCCTTTGTTGAGAATTAAACCTCTCTTTCCAAATCATTAATGTTCATCTCATTCCAAAAACAAAAGGATCCCATGGCCAAGTTAGATTTTCCCTTTGATATCCCATATCCATTGATGAGTTTGTTATGACCTCTTCTTGACTCCATTACCCAATGAACCAGATGTTTCTCCATTCTATGTATCTTTCCTAGACCTTTCATGTTCTGCTGTATCAATTCAATCCAACCAAACAAATGAAAACCTGCACTTAATAAATAGTCTAAAACCAATACTCAAAGCACACAAGATAAACCTTTGCAAACAAACGTTTGAGAGATCCCTCTCTGAGAACAGGAGGACTAGATCCTGTAACTCTAAAGATTGGTTCTGATGTTGCCTTGTCTTTTGATTTGCCAAACTATCAAAACACGGGACACTAATAGATTCTCCATCATCAATAATAGTATGATGAACGAGGCGATTGAGAACATTTAATTGGATGGAGAATGCCAATTCTGCTGGTAATTGTGGCACATAGCCTGTTTCTGGGAGGGAAAATTTTGAAGTACCTCAAGCGTCAACATAGATGAAGGGGATTGAGCCAAATCTTCAACTATATTATATTTTTTAGCAGCTCGGGCTCGATGATTGAATGTCTATTTATGAATGACTCCCTTCGGTGGCTTTATCGTTAACTTAGGGATAGCAGTTGGTGGAATAGATTTTATAGACGAATTCGTGGTTGAGGTAGTAGGTTAATCAGTAGCCTGACTACCGTAATCTTTATTACGTGTTGACACCAAAACATCATTTGTTGGCTTCGTGATAGATATCATAAGCACTTGGGAACTAGAAGCTGGATTCGTAGAAACCAAATTTGTATCTGGATTCAGAAATGGATCTGTCAACACAATATATGCATGCGAGGTGTTAATTAATTTTGAGACTTTGGCGCAGTGAGGACAGTCTTGAACAAAGTGATCCTCATTACATATTATGCAAGGGTAATGAGGTTTCTGATTATTTCCAGTTTTTTTATCAGATGATCATTCCTGCGTGGTAGAATTTTGTTTTTTTCTTTGATTTCCCCTTTTTCTTACTTCCGGGTTGTTTGTCACTTTTTCCTTTGTTAGATGACATGACATGAATTTCAGAAGAAGGTGCATGATCAGATGCAGTAGAGTGATGTGTGCTTGCATTAAAAATCATACCGTCTGATCTGAAAATGGGTTGGATAACTTTTTATGCTTTTCAAGAACCTCTCACTCAGTTAAACAAATAAAGATCTAGCTTATTCTTGACTTGTGCGGATTTTTATATTTGACACAAGTGTATGTTTTTTAATTGTTTAAGTGCCTTAAAAATATTTGTTTTTTCTGATATTAAACATGTGAAATAGCCATATAATGTAGCAAACAAGCATCAACACATAATTTTTTTTTTAATAAAGGAGTTCACCTGAGTATCGTGGGCTACGTCTCCTTGAGCTCTTGCCAGCTGACTTGGCTCTTTGGAATTAGGATGGAAAATTTATTTTACAAGTTAAAAAATCAACTCCAATGGTTATCTAAATTGAGCCAATGGGTTTATAATACCATTTATATCCCTATAATGGCTGAAATATCTCTGAAGATGAACCTCAACTCCCTTAGACTGGTCTCCTTGAGTTGGTGCTGTTGAGCTATCCTGAGCTTCTCTATGGAACTAACTCCCTCAGAAATCATTTTCTATCCATAAAACCTTTTATAATATCTCCAGCATACACCATACATCCAAAATAGGCTGATCATTTTCTCAAAATGAGCACTGCCTCCCCAATCTAGGCCTCCCTCCACTGATGGCCCTAAGTTGCCAAAAACTTACCTGTGGCTCTTCAACCTTTAGAAGTCTTAAAATGGCTCTAAAAATCCTTTCATTAGATTAAAAATGTCCAAAATAGTCATAATAGACTATTCACTTGCATCAATTGGCCTTTGGTTGCTCTGGTTACACCTCCAACACTTGGTGGCACCCCTTGCCTCTAGGTCATTGAAAAATTCCCTGAAGCATATCGAATTTTAGAAGTCCTCAAAAGCTTCTTCAAACTCCATCAATGGATTCATAAGTATCAAAATAGTCAGAAATGACTATTGGTTTGCTGAGAATGGATATTGGCTGCCCTGGCTAGGCCTCATTCTCTTGCTGGCACTTGCTGGCCCTGGTGGCCAATGGAACTTCTCTGAAGTATCTTGGAATTTAAAATTCCTCTACAAGCTCTAAAAACCACACCATTAGTTCCATAATGTTATAAACATCCAAAATTGACTATTGGATTGTTGAAAAAGTCCTCTAGCTGCCTTGGCTAGGCCTCAAACTGCTGTTGACCCATGGTGGCCCTAATGACCCCTAGAACTTCTATGAAAAAAAAACCTACTATAAAATCCTCTAATGGCTCTAGAACCATCACCAATGAGTCTGGAATTTCTGAGATAGTCAAAATTGACTATTGGCACTCTCAGAATGGATGAATCTAGCTCAAGATAGAGCCTAAACAATTTTTGTCCAGTGACCCCTAAATCAGCTCCACCAAATTTGGAGCACTTCAGTTAACTCTAGTCAAATTAGGCCAAACCCCTTAAATTTAGGGGCGCGCCATTTTATCCGCCAGATTAACCACAATAGTTAATTGTTGGTGGTTAGCGTTGGGCACATGCCCCGGACTCCACGCGGTTACGTTAAATGCTGGAGCAACAAACTCTGAAACCGTCGCATAAAATGTTACACCTCACCATGTGACAGCAATTCTAGATCCAATGGTTGGTCGTTAGGGGCTTAGTCCATGGTCTATAGGTTGTGACCATATGGGAGGGGCTGGCCCAAGGGGATGATCCCTCCACTCTCAAATATGCGACTTCATTAAACCATATAACGAACCCGCCTACCTATAGTGTTAAGAAACACTGGTAGCATAGATGGTTAGGGCATTGGCTTCGTGGGTAGGAGGTTGTGTGATCGAATCTGGTAAGCTCCAAAAAAATTTAGACCATCAAACTTGGGCCATGTGGTAGCCTATGATTGGCTTACAACCACATCGTACAACAAACAACAAATGAAACCCTGCCACTTGCCCAAAAATGATTGGCTCGGAAGGAATATTCTGGGGAATATTTTGAGGAATATTCCAAGAATATCCTAGGAATATTCCCTATAATATTCTTTTTTTTTACTGTACCCTTGAACAGTCAAACTTGGTCATTTAATGCGAAAATTGTAGTTTACTTGACTTTTCAAATTGCAATAACTTCTTCATACGGTGTTGGATTTTCAAACCATTCATGGCGTCAGAATCAGGAAGATGAGATATATCCAATCGCTCAGGTTTGAAAAAGTTTCGAACAATTTGAATTTTGAGCTATCATGTAGGTCCATGATCCAAATCTGATCACACCTCCCCATTGGGAATATTTTGGACCCCAAAAGACTTATTTCCTGATCTGTTCAATAGATGAGAGTACATCACCCTCACTTTTTAGCCTCCATACACTTTTCCTTACATGACTTAATGCCTTCGAACCACAACTCGAAGGTAGTCAATGCTTCCCTTCCTTAGATGCTCTTGTCCTCCTATCAAGAATTGTCTTCCTTGAACTCACTCAGAAATTTTTGGCGAGAAATTTATAGAAGGTAGTTGAACATCATGCCCTTGATCATCAATTGAAGGTTGCTCAAACAAACGTGAGTTTCCAACATAAAACATGCATACATAACTGAAATTTGCATATGTACAAATGGGTGTATGTACTACTGAGTTAAGAAGTCAAACCACTTCTTACCAAGCCACTTCCACAATGAATTTTGCTGCTGGAAATATTCTTCATGTGAAACATTTGTTCTCACATCAATGATGGAATATTTGGTTCCACTTTCGTCAGTAATTTTATCCTCTTGCCTCATGTGCTTGAGATGATTAGTTGGATGCAATTTCCAACATTGGGAAACAACATGTCCATTTCTCTAGAAATGTGTACAAGTATTTTGCACCTTATTTGCAAGTTGCCTTCGCTTCAACTGCTTCTTGTATGCCTTCATCCTCTTCCAACATTTTGAAACATCATGGTTACATAGACTACAATATGCACAACAAATATTTCTTCTATTTTAGCATGTATATCTTTCATTCTTATCAGAAACATAATCAACTTGACTATGGGAAGAATTATACCTCAAATGCTGCTTTGCATGTCCATATTTTATACCTTCATGAGGAGATGAACTAGTAGAGGTTCCAAATTTCTCTTGAAGACTAACATCAATGTTCATGTCTTGAAAACTGTCTGAACTCTCATTCTCACCATAAGCTACATGTATACACACATTTTGCTGCAACATAGGCTTCAAACAATGGAAATCAACTTGAAAACAAATTTGACATGTTTGTGGTTTAGAACTCCTAACAAAAGTTCTTTTCGAAGTTGTCTCAAATGCCTTCATGGATGTAGAGTTTTCGCCATAAGATTGAACATAGCCTAGACCAAAATTCTTAGGCCTCTCCTCAACCAAAATAGTATCAATCATGCCTTGTGCATGTTTTCGTAAACCCTTGTCTTCATAGCCCATTTTTAACATCAACTTGGACCCTATACCTCTAGTGTGCTTTTCAAATGAACCGACACATCTATCTAAAGAGGAAATTGAAGACAAATTTGAGTGAATTACCTCTGCTTCCTGCATGTTCTTGGTTAAGGCCTCTTGGGCTTGATGGAGCTGCATCTCCATCTCATGCAATCTTTGGAGAAGTCCTTCTTTCTCTTACTTCATAGCAACCAATTGCTCATGAAGTCTAGTACTTTGTCTTCTATCTTCAAACAAAATTTGCACCATATCCTTCAGGATGTAAAAGTATCTCTTCATATCTTCATCGAAAAATATTGTGAAGGAGGAGGATTTTGAAACCTCAATTACTGTCTCCAGCACACATCAAACCTCGAAAATAGATTGATCATTTGCTCAAAATGAGCACCGGCTTTACAAACTAGGCCTCCATCCACTGATGACCCTGGGCTACCAAAAAATTCCATGTTTCTCTTATACATTAAAACTTCTTCAAATGGCTCTGCAAATCCTTTCATTGGATTCAAAATGTCCAAAATAGTCATATAAACTATTAACTTGCAAAAATTGGCCTCTAGATGCTCCGGTTTTGCCTCCAACACCTGGTGGTACCCCGTGCCTCTAGGTTCACTGAAAAATTCTCTGAAGCATCTCGGCCTTCAAAAGTATTCAAAATGTTCTGAAAATCCATCCATTGGATTTGTTAGGTTAACATGACTCAAGGTAGAGTCAATGTTGACTAGGGTAAATAGTAGTGGTTTTGGGGCACATGGTTTTGTGCACCCATGGTTTTGACCCATGGTATTGTATGTAATGGAGCCTATAAAAAGGTTGGAAAAACTTCATTGTAAAGTAGGCCTGGAGGTGAGTGGTGAAGGCTTACTTGGCCGGATTAGCTAGGGTTTTGGCCAATGGTTAATGAAATTTCATTGGTTGGGTTTTTACCCAGATTTGGGTTTTCCCGGTTAAACATCTGTGTTTATTTTTATGATTTGTTGCTAGGTTCTTTATGTTTATTTCTCTCAGTGAATTATTTATTATTCCTGCGGTAATTCTTAACAACTGGTATCAGAGCTATGAAGATCTGAAATAAGATGCCAATTTTAGTGATTTTGCTATATCTATGGTTTATTGCTATTGCGTAAAATTTTCTCCTGAACATATATAATTAAAAGGATAGATCTATGCGTTAGATCTACATCTAGATTTGGTTAGATCTGCATGTGAATATGCTAGATATGGAGATCTAGATATGGAATGCTAGATATGGAATGTAAGGGTTTAAAAGAACTTATGGATCACTTTATGTGAATTTGTGCATGCATATGTTGTACGTGGTTGAAGTCGAAAACATGAGATGGGCGTGAAAATAAAAAATAAAAAATTTGTAGCATGGATGTGATATTGCTATGTGAAAAGAGGTCAAGTTGCGATAGGGTGCTCATAGACATATCAGTACTAATTTTTTTTCAAAGGTTGGATTTGGGCGTAGATCAGATCTGGGTGCAACTATCTCATGAGAAGACATCGGTGAGCAACGACCTGCAACATTTTTCAAGTTGGAAGAGGAATCGTAAGGCGCTACACGAGGGTTGTAGTCGAGATATAAAGGTCAAAATACATACATAGAGATGGATCTGTTCTCTTCGCCATCACCGGGTTCGTCTTCAACAACTTCAAATGAGAAAATCATGGACCAATTGAAGAACCAGCTTGTTCAGGTGTATGCCGAGGAATTTCTCTAGATGGTGCGTACTAAATTCTTTGCCAGGTGTGTTACAAAGCCTGGTACAAGTTTGAGTGGAAGTGAATGCAGTTGCATTTATAGGTGTGTGGAGCGATATATTGAGGCAACTCAGATTATTAATCGTGGTGAAAAAGTGCATTGACATACACCTGGAATATGTTTGTGATAACATCATCGATGAAACCGATGAGCTGGTGTGGGATCACGAGAAGGTGGAGTTGAATAATCTGTTGCACCGTTTGTGCAGTTTAGATGAGACCAACCTATTGTTTTACAAGTCGAAGCAATGGTGAGGACAGTGCTGCTGTAGGCAGAGGACAAAGCCACGACAGAGGACGTGGACGGGGCAAGGGTCGAGGCTTCGGTGGTCATGGTGGTGAACGCTTCGGTGGAGGCGGCGACAACTATGGCTACGATGACAATGGACCATGATGAAAATGATGTGTGAGGAAAAGGCTCTTGCTCGGATGCAACAATAATTTAGTGTCAAATCATGGTTTTTTTTAAATCATGCCAAGAATGGCTTGTGGAAGGTTCAACACAAGAAATGAACAACATGGAAAATGGGCTAGGGTATATCCATGAAAGATGAAAGCATAAGGAGAGAATATGTGCTAGAATAGCAAGCCATTAGTTGTGAGAGAAAAGTGTTTCACAGAATGTGTCAATCAAATGTTTTGAATGAGAGAGGATATTTGCAGGAGGATTAATTAAAAATTGATGAACCATGTATTTGAAGAGAATTCCTAGAGGACTGGCAGTTACAGACGCTGGTGACCCATGTAATCCGGTAGATGGATTATTTTTATATGGACATTGATGTACAACTATGATGTCCTCTTTAGAGAGGACATCATGAATAAATGTAGATAATGTTCATACAAAGAATAGCAACAATGAAACAAAAAAAATAAATTATTATAATGGAGTTAATTTTTACATGTAAATGGGCATACTGCTGTAAGACCTGGTATGGCATGCGTACCCCTGGGAAATCACTGGTAAATTCTGGGTTAGACCTAGGTGATAGGGGGGATGTCAAGTTTACAATTACCCTGGGTAAAAATTTTAGGGGGGAAGAGCTAGAGTGAGCGGGGTTGTCTCATTTAGCAGGTTTGGCTAGATTTAGTCAATAATCCCCAAGTCAATTTTAAGGGGGGAATTGTTAGGTAAACATGACTCGGGGTAGAGTCAATGTTGACTAGGGTAAATAGTATTGGTTTTGGGGCACATGGTTTTGTTCACCCATGGTTTTGTGCACCCATGGTTTTGACCCATGGTATTTGTTTGGTCAATTTAGTGTGTCCTAAATTTCTGCATTTAATTTGTCAATCCGGGATTCGTAAGCTGATGAAGTGCGGCGCACTATATGTGCAAGATAACCTATTTCTTAACTTTTTGTCGTTTTTTGTTTTCTAAGGTGAAATGGAAATTCTAAAATGAAAACAAGTATGGTTATATTTGTTCAAGGAAATGATATCCCCTATAATGATTTACCAACTTGAAACTTAAAAAGGAATTTGAGCGTATAAAAAGGCTGGGAAGACTTCATTGTAAAGTAGACCTGGAGGTGAGCGGTGAAGGCTCACTTGGCCAGATTGGCCAGGGTTTTGGAAAATGGTTAATGAAATTTCATTGGTTGCGTTTTTACCCGGATTTGGGGTTTTCCCCGTTAAACATCTGTATTTATGTTTATGATTTGTTTCTATGTTCTTTATGTTTATTTCTCTTAGTGAATTGTTTATTATTCCTACGGTAATTATTAATAGGATTCATAAGACTAATTACAGTGAGAAATGACTATTGGTTTGTTGATAATGGATACTGGCTACTCTAGATAGGCCTCATTCTCCTACTGGCACTGGATGGCCCTGGTGACCCTTGGAACTTATCTAAAGAAAATCAGCCTTCAAGAGTCCTCTATAGGTTCTAAAAACCACACCATTAGTTCTAGAATGTCTGAAACATCCAAAATTGACTATTGGATTACTGAGAAATGCCTCTAGTTGCACTGGATAAGCCTCTTTCTATTGTTGGCCCCTAGTGGCTCTAGTGGCCCCTATAACTTCTCTAAAGAAAAACCTACTCAAAGGTTCTTTGATGGCTTTGTAACCCTCACCAATGAGGCTGGAATGTCTGAGATAGTCGAAATTGACTATTCACATTCCAAAAATGGTCCAATAATGAGTGAGTTATGACCAAAACAACTTTGCCCCAATTTCCTCCACCAAATTTGGGCCCACTACCAGTTAGCATGGCTAAAAATAGAAAATCCGCCATCTTTGGCACCGCCGCTGAATTTTCCACCAACATAATCATAGATTATTTAATGGATAATCATGGGTTAACCACATTTTATGTTAATTAAATGTAATTAGAAAAAATCCCGTCATTTGGTTTTGTTGTGGCACTAGGTTCTCAGCATGAGGACGCATGGGAGGGGGCTAGCTCCTCCACGCTCTGCCTGTCAACGGTATAATGAATTAAATATATTATGGCGTGACATTATTTCAAATTTGTATTGTGGCTTACCAACATAGATGGTGGCTCGTGGGGCAGAGATCGTGGGTCCAAATCTGATCATTGTCGTCGGCATGAGAGTCCTTATATGGAGGAGGAACATGAAAATTATATCGTGACGCATTGGGAATTTTATCATAGAGCGTGCCTGATTGAGTATAAATCAAATCTAAGTACTGGGCATAAGAAATGACCTGCTCTTCAGTGATGATGCCACCCTTAGCCACATCCTCGGTGATACATGGTAGCAAGGACTTAATGAACCACTCAGCAAGGATATGATCAGGAACAAACGTCTTGACGATTCTTCGACGATGATGCCACTCATGAATATGATAAAAAATGTGATTAGCATTAGTCTATTTGAAATTTTTCAAGAGTTCCATTCTAGTTTCATATCGTATGGGTAACTTTTAGGTCCCTATATTACTAGTATATACCCTTATTGTTGTTAGTGTAGCCCCCTTATTATTATTGTTGTACCCCTATAACCCCAATATTGTTATTATTGTGTCCTTACATTATAATTCTTGGGTCATCTAGGATTATATTGTGACCCCATGGACTTCTATATATAGAAGGAGGTTTTGTCATTTGTATCATCAAAGAATTTCTCATTTATGTAATGTAAAGGAGGTTTCCCCCTCGAAGTGGCTTATTTATAAGGCGTTGATCTCTTTTTTTTCCTATTTTTGGAGTTGGTTTCATAACATTTGGTATCAGAGCTTTGGATTCTAGGGTTTCGCTGCTCCAAACAGGTCATCGTGGAATTTTCTCTATAATGTTTTTTCTACAAAGGTTCAAAAGATGAAATTTTTATCACGCGAAGTCGAAATCCTGAGGAAATTCATGTAAATATTTCATATCTTGGTTTGCAATATTTGCGGAGATATGATCTGTAGAAGTTAGGGATTTTTCAGGCTCCTGATTTCCATTTCAAAAAAGGTGAGCGTGATAAAATTATCATAACTCTCTATCTGAGCATATGATTGAGATTCTATAAAAAGTGGCCGAAATTATATGAACTATAGTTTCATGTATATCAATTTCAGAGCTGAAGGACGAAAAAATGATGCGTGGCACACCGTAAAAGTGCACTCTACTAAATGAGTCCATATTGTGGGAGATTGGGAATAAATTTTCCTTGAAGCATCCAAAGCAAGTCATGCCTATAGAATTGGAAAGAAGGTTAAGAGGGATACTACAGGACCGAATTTCAGATATTGAAGATCCGAAATCACAGAGATAATTCAGTTTCAATATCGAGCTCCTCAAAAGCAAGAAAAAGGTGTGTATTCTTTTTTTTCAAATTGCATAAGTCTTGTTTGAAAAATCAGCTTGAAGTGATTCCAAGGGCATATTGAAGCATAGATATCAGTATTGGGTTCCAAAATGCCACCGAAAAAGAATTCAACACCCATTAAGCCTTTAGAAGGCTCTACTATGACTCATGAAGAGGAAGAAGTGCAACATGACCTATCAAAATTACAAGAGTAAGTGCACCAAATTTCACTCTCGCAAAGAGCAACAAAAAGTGAAATGGAAGTTTTGAAGAAAGGCGTGGAAGCTAAGATGGATGGATTGAAGAAAGGCGTGAAATCTAAGATGGATGGTTTGAAGAATAGCATGGAAGCTAAGATGGATGACATGGAGGCTAAGATGGATGACATGGAAGCTAATATCGATGAAAAAATGAAAGACAACATGGAAGACATGAAGAATGATCGAAAAGTAGACATGGAAGGTTTGATGACAAGGTTGATACAAGAAATGATTCCTAATGGAATAAATATAGTAGAGGAAACTCATGATGAGAACAAAATAAATGTTAATCATGATTTCATAAACTCTAATGTTGGATTTAAGACCCACCATATTCCAAAAATCGATATGAGGAAGTTTGATGGCAAGGATCTTGTAACATGGATACTACAAATGGAGCAATATTTTGATCTCAATAACGTGCAAAACACAGAAAAGGTATGCATTTCAACTTTGTATTTAGAACAAAATACATTTTTATGGTATCAATGGATTTTCTCCCATAAAAAAATTGTCAGTTGGTCAATTTTTATGGAGGAAATGATAGCACATTATGAGGATACAAAGAGAAACACCTTCTTTAGCCAATTGATAAATCTCAAACAAAAGGATTCAGTGGTGGAGCACATTGAGGACTTCCAAAAATTGAATATAAGAGTAGTTGATATTCCAGAGGAACACATGATTGATGTCTTCATAGGGACTTTAAAGGATAACATCCAACATGAAGTTCGAGTTTGGGAACCTGATTCATTGGAGAAGGCATTCAGGTTGGCAAGAAAAATTTAATGTAAAATTATGGCGACAAGGAAGCCTACCAATCACATATATAAATATGGAAGTGTTGCTAATCCTAGAATTCCACAACCTACAGGTTGACACCACAACAATTGGAAGAAAAAAGAGCAAAAGGGCTTTGCTGCATTTGTGATAGAAAATAAACTAAAGGTCATAAGTGTGCTGAGAAGAAATTATTTTACATAGATCGTGAAGAGCAGGAAGAAAATGAACAAGAAACTTAAAAATAAGAGGATATACATTAGGAACCAACCCTAGAGAAAGAATAAATGAGTCCGACCATATCGTGTAATGCATTGGCAGGAATTACCACTCCTCAAACTCTCAATATAGAAGGACATATCAAAAATAAAAAGATAATAGTGCTGATTGATTCAGGTAGTACCCATAATTTTATTCATTGTAAGGTAGCCAAGGAATTGAATTGCTTCCTATACCAGAACCAGAATGTCAAGTAATGTTTGCAAATAGAGGAACTATAAATTTCTCTGGAAAATTCCATAATATCAAGCTATCCATGGGGGAATATTTATTGAATAGTCCAATGCTTTCCATTCCATTGGGAGGTGTTGAGGTTGTACTAGGCCTACAATGGTAATAATCTTTGGGGACGGTAGCTTTTAATTTTCAAGAACTTTTCTTGAAATTTTTTTTGGAAGGAAAGGAAGTCAAATTATGGGGTATCACAGGGAAGCTGGGAATATAATAAGCTCTAGTATCATGACAAAAATTTTGAAGAAAGAAAAACGAGGCGTAATTGCACAATTATTCTCACTAGAAGTTCCGACATCAAAATCATCTATTTCCCTAGATTTCCAAAAATTATTGGACAATCATTCCAAGGTGTTTGAAACTCCCAAAGGACTCCAACCTATTCATGATCATGATCATGCTATTCATTTGATTCTAGGAAGTGTTCCTCCAAAAATCAAGCTTTATAGATATCCTTATGCCCAAAAGAGAAAAATTGAACGTATGATTGCAGAAATGTTAGAGGCTAGTATAATTCAACCTAGTCAACGTTCTTTCTCTGCTCTAGTATTATTGGTGCACAAGAAGGATTGATCATGGCACATGTGTCCGGATTATAGGAGCTCAATAAGCTCACTAATAAAGATAAATTTCCCATTCCCGTGATTGATGAATTATTGGATGAATTACATGGAGAAATTTATTTTACCAAGTTGGATATTCGTTCAAGATATCATCAAATTAGAATGAAGACTGAAGATATTCTGAAAACAACATTTCGAACTCATGAGGGTCATTATTAATTTTTGGTCATGCCTTTTGGCCTTACCAATGCACCTTCTACATTTCAAGGGTTGATGAATTCCATTCTCAAACCCTTCCTTAGAAATTTTGTGTTATTATTTTTTGATGATATACTAATATACAATAGGTCCTGGAAGGATCATGCGCACCATGTTGACAGGGTGCTCAAACTATTGGAGGAGAAACAATTATATGCAAAAACCTCCAAATGTTTCTTTGGAGTACAAGAGGTGGAATATCTGGGTCATATTGTATCTCATGCGAGTGTTAAGGTAAAACCTAAAAAAATTAAAGCCATTAAGGAATGGAAAGTCCCCACAACCATAAAGAAATTGCAAGGATTTCTCGGGTTAATAGGGTATTATCACAAGTTTGTTAAGAATTATGGGAGAATAGTAGCACCTATAAAACATTATTGAAGAAAGATGAATTTTCATGGACTCCTAAAGAAACTAAGGCCTTTTAACATCTTAAAGAGGCAATGTTCCTAGCATTGGTCTTAGCTATGCCAAACTTCAAAAAAACCTTTATTGTGGAATGTGATGCCTCAAGAAATGGAATTGGTTTTGTTTTAATACAAGAAGGAAGACCCATTGATTTTTAAAGTCGTCCAATCAAAGGAAAGTATTTATAGAAATCTATTTATGAGAAGGAAATGTTGTTAATACTACATTTACTAAAGAAATGGTGACCTTACCTAATGGGAAGACACTTCAAGGTAAAAACTGATCATGATAGTCTTAAAAACTTTTTGGAACAAAGAATATCTTCAGAAGAGTAGCAAAAATTGGTCACAAAGATGTTGGGTTATGACTTTGAAATCAACTACAAAAAAAGGGAAGCTAAATGTTGTTGTAGATGCAGTCTCAAGAAAGGATGAAGGTGGAAGCATTTCTTTGTGCCATTTCTATTATCCAACCAGATTGGATAAATGAAGCAATTGATGAATGGAAGAAGGACGAAGAAGTGTGGACACTCATTCAAAAGTTGCAGCAAGATCCTAGTACATCTGATACATTTAGCTGGAAAAAGGATTCTTTATGGTACAAATACCGCTTATATATTTGTAAGAATTCCCAACTGTTGGCTCAAGGGGTCCTGACCCAGGTTCGGAGGTTGAGGTTTGCCAACAAGCCCCTATACTACTGGCCCTTCCAGCAGTGATCTGTTTGCGCAAGCCAAAGTCTCACCTGAAGCAGTATGGGTGGGTGTTGGAACCAGGTTTCCGCACCCTGGGAGAGGGTAGGTAAGTCAAGAAGAGTTGCGTTCAACGTTACAATCACTAGATCATATATCCCAAAACTGAGATCTAAAGGTCCCTTTGCATCCACGTGTGCAATATCAATTATAATCACAGTAATCAACAGATCCTAAATTCATAGAATAATAACACAACTAACATAGATATTCTTGCATAAAATATAACAGAAAGATGTCAACACATCATAAGAAAATAACATAGTCACGTTTGAAGCTTAACAGAAAACCATGCATAACATAACAGATATCTGAGATTCATATCAACAACCTTCCACTTTCATTAGTCCATTAGATCCCCCTTTACAATACCCAAAACTCAACCTACGCACATAGCAGCAGGGTCCACACACAGCAGGACTGAGGATCTTTACACACACAACCGGTAGGATTCATTCCTCTAATAACCCAAACAGATCTACTAATCCATAGTTTGCATCAATCTTCATTCCCTCCTTTTGACTCAAAATGTCCTTCTATTTATAACAATCTAGCCTAATCTTTCATGTGGTCCGCAAACCGTGGTTTGCGAGCTCTAGGTATACCCTTTGACTCATTACAATGCTTTCAGGGCTTTGTCCCACCCCACAACCCCTACGCTAGATTAAAATATGCAAAAAATATACAAAAATACTCAAAACTGTCCCAATTCGTAGCCTTTAGAGGACCCTGTTCCAAGAGTCCCCCACCACAATCTTTTGACTTGTCTCGAGTCACTGTGGTGGCGTGTCTCTGCCCATGCCTGTATGGCTATGCTAGGCATATAGTCATTTGATCTGATATGGTTTGAGCCGAATACCATTGAAATATCCGGGTAGCATATCGCCTCACAGGGTAGCTAGCCTAATAGCTCTGCCATCCGTGATCTGCTTAACTGTGTAGGGACCAAGCCAATGCTTTTGGAATTTTATGGGATGCTTTGCAAACTGGCTATCATATCAGAGGACCATTTCACCCTCTGCAAATTTCTTCTGGAAAATATGTCAGTCATGCTAGGCTTTATCGCGGGCCTTCTAGACTTGCTGATGGAAATTCTCAAGGAACCGATCTTCCTCCAAAGACATAAGCTGCGCCAATCGCTCCTCCATGATGTCAGGTTCTGCCATGTTTGTAAATGTTGCGATACATAAAATAGGAACAATATATTCCATGGGCATGAAGGCTTCTTTATCGTAAACCATCTTGAATGGGGTTTTCCCTGTTAGCTTCTTGCAGGTCGTTCGATAAGCCCAAAGGACCGATGGAATGCCCACATCCCAATCGTTGCGATCAGCATTGCATACCTTCGTCAATGCCTGCTGCAAGATTTTATTAAAAGCTTCAACTGTGCCGTTGGCCTATGGGTGATATGGTGTGCTCTTTGTATGATGGATCCGGAACTCCTTGGTTAAAGCCTAGATTGTTTCATTAACAAAGTGCATACCTCTGTCGCTCATGAGGATCTTTGGATATCCAAATCTAGTCAGAATGTGTTCAAAGATGAAATGCACGGTGATATCCACAGTACAATCTTTTACGGATTGTGTTTCAGCCCACTTGGTTACATACTCAGTGGCGGTAATAATGTAGCGTGCACCCGTCTTCTTCCCGGGTGGGTTGATAGGCCCAATGAAATCGATGGCCCATTTATCAAATGCTTGTAGAGTCTTTTGTGGCCAAAGGGGAATTTCATCTTTATGGGATGACCTCCCTATTCATTGGCATGTATTGCATGCTTTACAATAATCATGTGCATCACTATGCAGGGTTGGCCACCATAACCCAGCTCTCAAGATCTTTTGTGCCGTTGCTTTCCGTGCGTAGTTACCCCTTGCTATTTCGCCATGAGCTTTTGCCAAGATAGCATGCCTTTCTTGCTCCAAAACATACCACCACAATACTTCATCTGCTCCCATCTTATACAAGTGACCTGCGATGATAGTAAAATCCGTTGCCCGGGTGACTAGCTCTTTCTTCTACTGTAGAAAGTACTCTGGGGGTGTTGTCCCTGTAGTCAAGAAATGAATGATATTTGCGAAGTGGGAATATAATAACTTAATGGAAAATAGCTGCGCATCAAGAAATCCAGCTTCTAGGTCGGTTGGCTCTTCTCTACTCTCTCTTCAGGATAGGTGATCCAGCCCCAGACTCAACTTTCCCGGCTTGACGATGATTTCAAAGTCATATTCCTGAAATAGCAGTATCCATCGGCATATTTTCCCCCCAACACAGGCTTATTTACCAGGTACTTTAAATCTGAATGGTCTATTAACATTTTGAAGTGTTCTCCTAGCAAGTAATGCCGATATTTCTGCAAAGCGTAGACCATGGCCAACCCCTCCCGCTTTGTGGTGGAGTAGTTGCGTTCCACACTAGAAAGTTTCCTACTTGCGAAGGCAACCGGATGGTCAATATCTCCTTCTCCCAGCTGCGTAAGGACAACCCCGAGGGAAACGCCCGACGCATCGACATGAACATAGAATACTTTCTCCCAATTAGGAAAGATGAGAATAGGTGCCGAGACCATCGTTTCCTTGAGTAATTCGAATCTCTTTTGGCATTCACCATTAAAAAAGAATGACACATCCTTCTTGAGAAATTGTTCCACAGGGGAAGTAACCAGTGCATAGCCTTGAATGAATATCCTGTAGTAGCCCGTGTGTCCAAGGATCGAGCGCAGCTATTTCTCCGTGGTTGGTACTAGCAAGTTTATGATAATTGCTATTTTGGCAGGGTCTACCATCAGTCCCTGCCAACAAACTATGTGGTAGAGAAAGATTCCAAAAGGTACACAGAAGATACACTTCTTGATATTTAGGGAGATCTGGTGTTTTCGGCATGCATCCAACATCATGCGCAGGTTTGATATGTGTGTCTTTACCAAGATGAAGATAGTCCAGTCATCAAAATACACCTCGAGGAACTTGTGGATGAACTCCTTGAATACTGCGACCACAACCCCGGAGAAGATAACAAGGGCATTTTTGAGCCCAAACAGCATGACAGTATACTGAAAATATCCCCATTTAGTGGTGAACGTGGTTTTGCTATGGTCCTCTGGTGCAATTCTGATCTGATGGTATCCTGAGAACCCCTCCGTGAAGGAGTATGCTTCCTGTCCTCCCACGCTGTCTAAAATTTCGTTTGAGAATGGTGTCGAGAATGGATCATGAATGCAGGAATCATTCAGTTTGCGCAGGACCAAACAGATCCGAATCTCCCACTTAGTTTTCTTCTCTTGAACCACCATTGGACTGACCCAGTCTGATTGTTCAACAAGTTCGATGATACCCGCATCAAGCATTTTATCGAGTTCATCTTTGACCTTCTGCTTATACTTTGGGTTCAACCTATAGGGTAATTTTTTTATGGGCTGTGCATCCAGTTTGAGAGTGATATGCATGATTCCCAAGTCCCCGATGACCCCCTTCAGCTCTGAGAACTTGGTCGGGAACAAGTCCTGGTATTCTATAAGTAAATTAGCCATTTTGCCTAATGTCTCCTCATCCCAGTAGTCCCAAATCTTAGCCATTTTAGGGTTCTCTTTTGTTCCAACGTTTACCTCACGCAACTTGAGCGACTTAGTGGCGTCGACTTCTCATAGTGGGGGTCCTTCAACGGTGCGCTCCCCTTCTGACTCCAAGATAGAAATAGAACGCAGGTCATCTTCACCATCCTCCCTTGCCAAGATGTGATAGTTGATAATATCTTACATCTATGCTTCCCAGGTTGGCGCCCTGGATGCTGCAGATGAGCCGTATTTTCCAAAAAGAAATGTATCTATATCCTATAGAGCTTCATCAAGTGCTTCAGAACCCCCTATCAGTCCGAATGTTTTTACGAAGTCACTCATCAAAGTTTCCCAATGGCGAGTGTGCTGATGGAGCTGCATCCAAGTACCATGTAGTAGGGATCAAACCTAGTGCATGAATGAATAGATGAACCCACTCTTCTGTAGTTTGGTCGCCCCATGCCTTTATCCATGCAACCATGTGTTCTTGTGGATTTCCTGGTGTTGGGGTTCCCATGTTTTTGCAATGTTGGCCATACAAAAAGATGATACAACATAGAACCACTTTCAGACCTTAGGATCTAGCCCTCCTAGGTCCAAAGAGGGATCTCTCTATGATTATCAAAGGATATACATCTTTGAAGTTCTTAATTGTGATTTTAGGCTAGTTATAGGCTCAAGGTTGTTTGTTTGATTTTTTGAGTTTGGTTGTAGAGAATCAGGAAGGAAGGTTTCACCATAAGACAAGGATGGGTAAAGAAGGAAGCTAGGCAAGGATAGATAACTCAGGGAACATCAAGGCCATTGGGAAATGGAGTCAAGAAAGGATTTACTTATGTTCAATGTGTAAGCTTCAGTTGGGCTAGTCATCTAGAGCATTTGGATCTCAAAGACTGATTGGTGGGATGGAACATTAAGGGATGAGAATGAAGGATGGAGAACCATCTGATTTCATCTATAGATCAGGCCAGAGGTCATTTAACTCCAGGCCTGCTTGGACAAAACCATAGGCAACACGAGGGATCTTGAAAAGGTTTATATGGAAGGGGTAGGTTATGGAGAGGCAGCGACGGGCTTTACACCTCCCAATGTTCCTAACCTCTTTCAATTAAATCTTAACAAAAACATCTGAACATTGATCCTATTAACTTGCACATCAGAGAGCAGGCAATAATCATCCACTACACTGGTTTAGTCAATTAAAAACAATATTCAGATACACATATGAGCAGAAAACATTAAATACTGAGAGAGCTGGGACATAAGGTACCTAACAAGGGTAAATCTTATGTCATGCATTCAGATGTCAGTCAGAAGAACATGAAATGAAACGGAAATAAACGCAGAGATAAGAAAAACATCACCAACTGCTGTAGATCAGGATCCAATGAAAACTACTTATCATGTTAAACACAATACCAATCAGGTACATCACTGCCCAAAGCTTTTACATTCAGCCTGAATACATCATATTTCTCAGCCTATCATACAATCATTACACAGGGAACTTGGCTCGGGACAAAAATACTTGCAATTCGCTGATAATGCACCAACAACCCATTACAATGATATCCTTCTGTGCTTTATAGCAGAAGAGACACAGAAGACCGACTGAGGAGGTAGGTGAAATTTAAATGTTACATTTAAACACAACAATGAATGCAGGGCCGAGGCCCATTCTGCTTGGTGCACTGTATATTTAATCTTTGTCACCTTCCTTGTGAAAGAAAGATCTGCTCCGGATATGATTTGACCTTTTGGCTGTAGTACTCCAGGTGATTTGAACAAAATAAAAGAAACTGCTGAGAGGTCTGTCTCATAGATGTTAGATTGTTTTGAACTATAGCTGGGGCGGATAACTCCTTCAGGGACACGACGCATAATAAAGACTGTATGGGAGACCTGTCCTTTATGGGAAAACATTCTGCTGATAAGTAAACCTTGATTTTACCCTTTTTTGATGTTCAGGATCTCCAGATCGATCCTCGGGGTCTTCAAAATGATGCTTTGCCTCTTTAAATCTTTGGTTCAGAGCTTAAGAACTTCATTGATGTGCACTAATCCCTATGCTTTGTACTGGAACTCTTTGCTGCTTCATTACTACCTCTGTCAAGTTAGCTCGAGCTTTAAATGGCGCCAGAAGGATTTTCAACGTTTGAACTCTGTTTTCCATCAATGTGAACCCTAACGGCCCCATTCCTTGACTTTCCTGATGGTACTGGCTCATTAGATTTGATCCTGACTGCGCCGCTCGCCATTGAGGTAGTACATTGAACATCGACGGTCCTCTCCCTCTAGAAACTCTGCAACACAGCAACACTCATGAAGAAAATAGTAGACGGAGCGATGGGTGCATGGTGGACGAAATGGTGGTGCGGCGGTGGTGGGAACAATGCTTTTGTGTAAAAGAGTGATGAAAATGCGGTGGAGTGGTGGAAAGCACAGATAATAGGGTTTGGTATGAATATGCAGCGCAGACCGCTAGATCTTGGTCTGGGAACAAAGATCAACGGCGGAGACTGATCCGTGGGAGGACACATGGACACGGTGGCATTCATATGAAACATGCAATTTAAACGAAACATATGAAACTTGAGACCTGGGTGGATATGCATGACAATGCAATGAAATACCACGAAACAGAGGAATGAAGTGGGACCCGAGGTGCGGAACGATACATTACAGAGTTTGCGATGCGACGGAGCAAAACCTTTGTAAAACCCCAATCATACACATTTTGAATAACACAGGGAAAGGCCACGCAACACGTGACTAGGCGGAAGAAGAAGTACGGTGGCCCCGGGGTCCAATCGCAATCGCAAGTCGGAGCGGGAAGCAATCACAATGCACAACACAAATGTTTCGATTGCGATTTGGATCGGAGACGCGATTGAGCGATGACCGTCGAACTGGGAGGAAACAGACGGTGGGGATGTAATCGTAGGTGAGACAGAAGGACTTGCGATCAACGATTGGAGCGGCGGATGCGATTGTTGCTGGACCGTTGGATCGGCGGGGAAATGGATGGACAGGATTGAATCGGGAGATGGAGGGAAGGAGTTGCGATTGCGATCGGAGGTCGGGGTGCGACTGAGCGCTGACCGTTGGATCGGGGACCAGATCAACGGCTCACACCCAATCGGAGGAACAGTGCGATTGGGGGATCGGGAGAAGTGATGACCGTCAGATCTGCGGGGGGATGGACGGCGGAGATGCAATCGGGGGATCGCAATCGGAGCACGGCGAAGAAGGCTTGCGATTGATCGGGGGGTGCACTCGAGACGTTGCGATTAGCGCTCCGCCGTCGGATCTCCGCGGAAGATCAACGGTGTGGAACGCATCACCAGACTTATTGTTATAAATGAATCGCATTGGAGTTTTCACTATTACAAAGGGTTTGTGCGCCTGCCCGACTTCCGATTGCGATTAGCGCTTGGGATTTAAGCGCTTGGTCCCAGCGCATGGGCATGTGTGGGAAGTGGTTTGAAAGGGGCTTGCGGAAAGGGGCTAAGACCTATAATAAGGTTGGAAAGTGGGTTTTGCCCATTTTAATGGATTTTAAGGGGTTTAAAGGGAAAGGATAAGGGGAAAAATGGGAAATAAAGAGTAAGGGGAGGACTTAAGGGGATTTTGGGGGGATTTTAGGGGTAAACGGGGAAATAGAAGGGGAGACAAGGGGGGATAAAAAGAGGCTAAATGAGGGTAAAAGAAAGGGAATTCGGCCAAAGGGAAAGAAGGGGAATTGATGTATGTTGCAGGGGTAAAGGAGAGAATAATAGGCCCTTTTTAGCAATTTACTAGCAGAGGGGGATTTATATTAGGCACAGCAATTGAGAGACTTCAAGGAGGATGGGTTTTCAGGGGAAAGGCATTCCTTGAAGGCTCAAAACAATCTAGCCCCCAGCTGACTTGTCAAGAATTTCATAGGGGGGCTAACAGCGGCTCCACATGGGGATGGCTTCTTCTTGAAGGAGTCAAGAATTCAGAAAATGATCTCTTGGTGTAGGCCAGATGCCTGCTGCTATAAGCCATCCTTCTTCTTTCTTTAGACTAGTTGCCACAATATATTGGATACACAAATCAGCAGAAACATTTTCCCAACCAATCTACCTACCCAAACTAGAGCTCTAACAATTTTCCCTTGGGTGCATTTGAACTAGCAGACCCTTTACATTTTATTTTGCAAAAAAAAACCAAACCTATTCTAATTCTACCCTTATTGCTCCATGAGGCCAGATTAGACTGTCGGCCTCATACAATTCTCTACCTAAACTACTACCTGTTGGGATTAAACTGTCCAACAGGTTTCTTCACCTACATTCTAAGACAGGAAATTTAAACACAACCAAGCCAGGATTAGACTGTCTGACTTGCTGGAGTGAAAACTTTGTAGCAAACTGCAACAAAACTGTGAAGGCATGAAATTTGCAGTTTTGAAAATATCCTTATTTCTTTGTTTCAACTATGATTTTAGGCATGTTAGAGCTGATTTTCTTTCCTCTGCTGATCCATATTTTGAGCTTGTTTGGATCAGCTATTCTGCTTCCTTTTGGCTCATATTTTGAGTTTATTAGAGCCAATCATTTTGCCTTAGAGGTTCATGTTTTGAGCATGTCTGAACCTCTCTTTTCATTCTGTTTTTTGGAACAATTTCTTCTCTTTTTGCTGAAAATGAAAATTTGCAACGGTATATACAATGGAAATGAAGCTGGAAATGGAGAATTAGCAAAAATAATGTTTGAGCATCCTGCCATTGACAGGACCCCTGAACAACTTGGAACCATCAAGTTCTTGCAAGAAAAACGCATTAGGACCCACAGTGGCTTGAATGATGAAGGGACCTTGCCACAAGCTGTCGAATTTGCCATGTTTGCCTTTATCCTCTCTTCTTGAATCCCACTTCAGGACCTTGTCCCCAAATTTGAAATTTGCTGCTTTGGTTCTTTTGTCAAACTGTCTCTTCATGTTTTCCTGCACTTTGACAGCTCTGTTATAAACCTGCTCCCTTGTTTGCTGAAGATGGATTGTTTCATTGATTCTCCTTATCATGCTGTCCTCTTCTGAATGGATTTCTTGGATAAGCTTTACCACTGGTATCCCAAGGCTAGTAGGAAAAGCTGCTTCTGTCCCATAAACCAGCTGGAAGGGTGACATGCCAGTAGATTTCTTTGTAGTGAGCCTGTCTGCCCACAAGGCTTGTATCAACTTTTTATGCCATGACCTTTTGTTCTCTTCCAACAGCTTCTTAATGATTGTAACCAGGCTTTTATTTGATGATTCAGCTAGGCCATTACCCTGGGGGTAATAGGCAGTTGAATGTCCAAGTGCAATTCTGTACCTGTGACAGAAATCAATCATTCTTTTGGATCCGAAAGCAGCAGCATTGTCAGTGATTATTTTCTTTGGGCAGCCAAACCGAGATAAGATAAAGTCTTCGAGGAACCTAATGATGACAGAATCAATGGAATTCCTAGTGGGTATGGCTTCAATCCACTTAGTGAAGTAATCAGTAGCAGTCAGGATCCATTTGTGTTGCCCAGAAGAAGAGGGGTGGATTTATCCAATGAAGTCTAAGCCCCATTGCACGAAGGGACCTTCTATGGTGATAGGTTGCAGAGGGAGGGGAAGGAGCTTTCTTTTGCCTTCAAAAATTTGGCATTTGTGGCAGGTAAAGACCATTTTATGAACATCACTAAAGAGTGTAGGCCAATAGTACCTAGCCCTGAGTATCTTGTTTGCAGTGGCCTTCCAACTCAGGTGGCCTCCACACTCCCCAACATGGAATTCTTGTTTGATTCTTTCAGCTTCAGTTTCAGGCAAACATTTCAGCAAAAGACCATTTGGATTTTTCCAATACAGACCCTCATTCATAATGCAGTAATTTCTAGCTTTGAGTTTTATGAATCTAGCCTTTGTTTTGGACAGTTCTGGAGGGGCATTGAGGTGTGTGAGCACATAAAGGATATCAGTGTACCAAGGAGAGTTCTGAAACTGCTCTTCAACAGTTGGATGGGGCAATCCTTCCTGCTCATCCAGGGCATTCATCATGTTAATATCAAGGGCCTATAGATTAGATTCAGCCATCAATTGGGCCAGGCCTTGACCTTTGATCAGCTTGGTGGGTTTGATTTCAATGTCATATTCTAAAATCGTAGCAATCCATTTGCCCCTTTTCCCATCTGGGTCTTGGGACAAGATATCTTTGACCACTATATTTGGCACATAGGCAATGGTGTGAGAATGCAGAATGTACACCCTAAAGTCTTTTAAGGACTTAATCAGGGCATAGGCCTGCTTTTCCATGATGTTGTACTTTAAGGGTGCATCTCTTAAGGCTTTACTGAAGAAGGCTATAGGCTGTTCATTACCTTCGGAATTTTTCTGCAGCAAAACTGCAGCTATTGTGTGTGGGGAAGAAAATGAAAAGATCAGAAAATATTTTGAAAATTCAGAGCTGATAAGGACAGGGGCCTGGGTGAGTGCAAGCTTTACTGACTCAAAAGATTTCTTGGCTTCAACAGTCCACTTAATTCCTGCATCTTTCTTTAGCATTTCAGTAATTTTCCTAAGATGCTCAGCAAGGTTGGGGATAAATCTTCTAAGGAAATTGATCTTCCCAATGAAGGACTGTAGCTCCTTGATGTTTCTTGGATGTGTAATTTGAAGTATTCCCTCAACTCTCTGGGGGTATATCCTAATCCCTTTCTCAGATATAATGTGGCCAAGAAGCTTACCTTCTTGCAGCCCGAAAACGGTCTTCTTAGGATTTAGGGACAAACCATACCTTCTACATTTTTCAAAAACTTTCCTCATATGTTTTAAGTGTTCTTATTCTGTTTTAGAAAAGACAGTTAAGTCATCCAAGTAGATAACTATGAAGTGTCCAATCTCGTCTGAGAAAGCAATATCCATTGCTCTCTGGAAGGTAGCTCCAGCATTCATCAATCCAAAAGGCATTTTCACATACATGAAGGTTCCCCATGGAGTGGTGAAAGCTGTTTTGAGTTGATCTTCTGGGAGTACCAGAACTTGGTTGTAACCTAAAAAACCATCAAGCAGGGAGATTCTTTTAGAGCCCACTACCTTCTGTAAGATATGTTCCATTCTAGGCAAGGGGTAGTTGTCTTTCAGGGAGGCTCTATTCAGGTTTCTGAAATCTATGCATAGTCTGATCTCCCCTGTCTTCTTCCTTACAGCCACTAAGTTTGAAACCCAATCAGAAAAACTTACAGGGAAAATTATGCCTGCCTCATACATCTTTTTAATTTCCTTCTCTACTGCAGGCAATTGTTTTGGATTAATCCTACGGAGTTTTTGTCGAAAAGGTTTCTGATTTTCCTTCAATGGTATCTTGTGTTGTATGATGTCAGTGTCATAGGCCTTTAAGTCTTCGTAGCTCCATGAAAACACATCAATGAATTCCTTAAACAAGTCAATGTATCTTTTCTTCATGTCTGCAGGTATAGACTTAGCCAGTTTTATCATTTTGGGTTTGTCTTCAGTGCCTATGTTGCATTCTTCTACATCTGATTCTGCATGTTCTATTGTGGGCTTCTTCGCAACATCATCGAAATCAAAGAGGTCCTCTAAGGGTGCTAAGCCTCTTGGTATGTTCTTGTCTTTGGCTTGCAGCACCTCCATTTCTTCTCTATCTGCGTTTTCACGTTTTATGGCTGAATCTCCAGTTTCTTCAGAAAAAAGAATTTATTTCTATACTACAAGGTGTTTCTAGTTCATCTGGGGAATCCTCACTTGGGCAGCTGTCATCAGATTTTGAGTCTGAATCAGAAAATTCAAACTCATTTATGCCCATCAGGAAATCTTCAATCTGTTTGTCTCCTTCAAAGACCTGCCAGTATTTTTCATTGTCTGGCACTGCAGGCCTGAATTTAGTCTGAATGATGATTTTTTGGTCAACTGGGGCCTTAGGATAAGAGCTAGCTAGGCAGGCTAGTCCATTTGCAATAACGTTTTGACCCCTAGGAATGGATACTAAATCATACTCAACAAACGTTTTCAGCAAATCTAGAGTATCATTCCTATATGCCCTAAGCCTGGGGTGTTTTACCGAATACTCACCATTCATCTGTTTGATCACTAACTCAGAGTCTCCTCTCACGACTATCCTACGGGCTCCTAATTTTTTCAATAGATTTAAGCCCAAGATTAGAGCCTCATATTCTGCAATGTTATTCGTGCATTTGAAATGCAGATTGACAGCGTGGCTCTCTGCGTGGTCATTTTCGGTGTTACGCAGCCACACTCCTGCTCCAGCGCTTTGTCTAGTACAGGACCCATCAAAGTTCATTTCCCACAGGGGTTCTTTGTTTACTTCCACTTTACTTTCTCCCTTACAGCTGGGTTCGCCATTAGGTTGAGTTGGGAGGTCTGTAATAGGTTGTAAACTATCTTGTTGTTCATAGAGGCCATGGATGTCAGGGAGGTGGTTAGCTTGCTGTTCTTGTTCTGTTTCTGTTTCACTTGGAGTGAGAGGTCCACCACAGATCCTACAGGCTTCATTGCTGATTTCCTCTTTATTTCCAGTGTGTTGCCCATGGTCTTCCTGATCATATTCTTCGAGAGTGGCCATTATGTGGAGGTCCATAGGCTCGGTGTTCTCATTTGTATGCCTATTCTGGGACTCTGGCTCTTCTAAGGATTCATCATTACAAAAGATGAAGGAGTCAAGGTTGGTATGCACAGAATATAATGGTGAATTTTCAGGTTTCTCGGGGCTACTGACTAGGAATTTCATTTGGGATTCTCTATACAATCTTCTTAATTGGCCAAATATAGGGATAGTGGCATATAAGCCATCCATCTGCATGGTTCCTTGCAGTTTGGCTCCCCATGATCTAGGTAATAACATGCCATACTTGGGTGGCACGTCTGCCACCACTACATCCATGACCATACATTTCGCAGGAATTTGAGTCAAACTCACACACAAGTCTTTGATCAGGCCAAGACATTTTACTCTACTCGAGTCAAAAGAATACAAGTCTTTATAGGGTCTGGTGATTTCTAGGCCTAGCCTTTCCATCACTACCTTAGGAATTAGATTGTGTGATGCGCCGGAGTCATGCATGGCATTATGAAGGATCTTGTCATGAATGTTAAGACAGATATAAAAAGGTGGAACTACCCCTTCCTGAAACTTCCCCTCAATTTTTGGACCAAACAAGAGGGCAGGATGATCATCATTCAAGTTTACAGAATCAGTGTTTTCCCCTAAATTCAATGCTTTCAGAATTTTCCCTTTATACACATCCTGAGAGGCTAGCTCAGATAATGGTACAGATATTTTAATCTTTGCAACCTCACTTTCTAAATTGAAAGTGGATTGACTCTTGGAAGTGTTCAACTCTATTTTATTTGCCACTGTTTTAGTGGCTGAATCAGTTTGTGTTTTCTCATTATGTACATGTGTAGAAACAGTTTTATCAGGAGCACTAACTGAGGTGCTAGTGCTACTGGTTTGTTGACCCTGTTTTTCCATGCTTTGGTTGTCCTTTTCTTTGTTAGTCTCAGAACTCTTGGCTGTTGAATTGTTGTTCACAGCAGTTACTCTAGAAGATTTTTCAGGCCTTTTCTTGATGGTAACCTCGGGAGTTTTGGGTTTGGAAGTGTCTTGGTTCTTTTTGCTCCTGAGCTCATATTGTTCTCTGACCTGTAACATGGCATTTTGGAACCCAAGTCTTTACTCTTCAATTTCTAATCTTTCCTCATCCCAATATGAAGATGAGGGTTGATCTTCCTCTGAGTCACAGTTCAGAATTGAGTCCTCTGTTTCAAACATGTTAATAGTATTCCCTTCAGACTCCTCAATGACTCCCTCATTCTCATCTAGGAAGTTTTGAAACGGGGGAATGATTTGTTGATCTGACTCTTTCTGTCTGTTGGGAGTGTTGTTGTTTCTTCTAAAGTTTTGATTTTGGTTCCTGTTCGGAGTGACAACCATTTTTTCCATCATTTGGTATAGCTTATCCACATTCTTAGACAATCTATCAATATTTGGATCTGAAGTGGAGGCTATAGTGTCATCCTTGTATGCTACTCTCTTCTCAGCTCTCAGTTTGGCCCTTTTCTCAATCAAATTTGCCTCTATGTTTACTGCCCCTTTCTGCATGTCTTTCAAAGTGGTGTACTCTTTATCTCTAAGCTCATAGGCCATGTCAGCATCAAATCCATCAGGATATTTGCTAGGGCCATACCTTGTGGAGGTTTCATGTGTGGAGGGAGAGCATTATAAATACTGTTGAATCTAGTGGTATAATCATGAACACTCTCTCCTACGTTCCTCTTAAGGGACATGTATTCTGCTAGGAGCTGGCGAGGGTTTGCTCTAGTTTCCCATTTGTTGATGAAAGTCTGGTATAAAGCAAGGAGATCTTGGATACTACCAGCAGGTAGGTTTTTAAACCACTTTTTAACCTCTCCCCCCAGGCTCTGTGCAAAAATTCTCATTTTGATTGTTTCATCATCAATTTCCATATAGTCAAAAGAGTCTTCCATTTTATCAACGTGCTGCTGTGCTGTTGTAGGCTCTTTAGCAGGGAAGTGCGGGATATTTGATTGATAATCATTTGGTAAGGGCAGTAGAGGCTGAGGTAGGAATAGAGGTGCATACCAGGCTATCATGATGATGTTCTGGTGGGGTATAGGGTTGGCTTGAGCAGCTGGTATTTGGATGACAGGGATGTTTGGACTAGCAGAAGTCTGTTGAGCAGATCTCGGGTGAGAAAACCCCAAGTTTTGGAGAAAGTGGAGATCAGGTGGTGTGGAAGGAGGGGTTTCACTGTCCCTAGGGTCCGGCTGGTCTGAATCACTGAATGACCTAGTTCTAGGTAATCTGTTTTGAAGGTCTAGGTCGAAGAAAGGGTCTAATAGAGCTACAAGATCTTCTGGTGCGGAATTGGCTCTATGAATGTTGCTGGAAATAGTTGATATCCTACTTACAGGTGTTCTCTTGAGGATTTTATCAGGATTATCAACTATTTCGGGTGGGCTTGGATCAGGGAAAGCTCTTGTATGAATGATTCTGTGAGCCAGAGTGTTATTTTTAGCCAAGCAGCTTAACCCTACTAGTTATTTCTGCTGTGGTTGATATTGTCTCAGGGCTGGTCTCCCAGTGGAGCCTTCATTATGCTTTGAATCTGGTCTCCCAATGGAGTCTTATGTGAAACCAAGGTAATCAGTAGGCCTACTAATCACCAGTGGAGTCTTTTCGTTTGGGAACAATGGAGTCGCCAGGTGGAAGGTTTAGGATGTTTCTAGGGGGTACTCTGTCCACCACAGTGATGAGGCAATATTCCCTTTCAGGAATATCCCACAAAACACAGCAAAATCTAACTAGAGATGGACTGGGAGGGCATTTACCAGATGTGTCACCTCCTAAAGAGGATGAGATCCGGAGGCTACCTGGCCCTTACCAGGCTCTGTCTAAGAATAAGGGGTAAAACACACCAGAGGCAAGTGGAATAGGAAGGATAAGTGTTTTACTGCCAACCTAACCAAAGCTCTAAGCTTCTAAGGAGGTTTGAAATGAAAAGCACTCAGATGTCCCCAGTGGAGTCGCCATTATGTTGGGGTTCCCATGTTTTGGCAAGGTTGGCCATACCAAAAGATGAGACAACATAGAACCACTTTCAGACCTTAGGATCTAGCCCTCCTAGGTCCAGAGAGGGATCTCTCTATGATTATCAAAGGATATATGTCTTTGAATTTCTTAATTGTGATTTTAGGCTAGTTATAGGCTCAAGGTTTTTTGTTTGATTTTTTGAGTTTGGTTGTAGAGAATCAGGAAGGAAGGTTTCACCATAAGACAAGGATGGGTAAAGAAGGAAGCTGGGCAAGGATAGATAACTCAGGGAACATCAAGGCCATTGGGCAATGGAGTCAAGAAATGATTTAATTATGTTCAATGTGTAAGCTTTAGTTGGGCTAGTCATCTAGAGCATTTGGATCTCAAAGATTGATTGGTGGGATGGAACATTAAAGGATGAGAATGAAGGATGGAGAACCATCTGATTCCGTCTATAGATCAAGCCAGAGGTCATTTAACTCCAGGCCTGCTTGGACAAAACCATAGGCAACACGAGGGATCTTGAAAAGGTTTATATGGAAGGGGTAGGTTATGGAGAGGCAACGATGGGCTTTACACCTCCCAATGTTCCTAACCTCTTTCAATTAAATCTTAACAAAAAAATCTAAACATTGATCCTATTAACTTGCACATCAGAGAGCAGGCAATAATCATCCACTACACTGGTTTAGTCAATTAAAAACAATATTCAGATACACATATGAGTAGAAAACATTAAAGACTGAGAGAGCTGGGACATAAGGTACCTAACAAGGGTAAATATTATGTCATGCATTCAGATGTCAGTCAGAAGAACATGAAATGAAACGGAAATAAACGCAGAGATAAGAAAAACATCACCAACTGCTGTAGATCAGGATCCAATGAAAACTGCTTATCATGTTAAACAAAATACCAATCAGGTACATCACTGCCCAAAGCTTTTACATTCAGCCTGAATACATCATATTTCTCAGCCTATCATACAATCATTACACAGGGAACTTGGCTCGGGAAAAAAATACTTGAAATTCACTGATAATGCACCAACAACCCATTACAATGATATCCTTCTGTGCTTTATAGAAGAAGAGACACAGAAGACCGACTGAGGAGGTAGGTGAAATTTAAATGTTACATTTAAACACAACAATGAATGCAGGGCCGAGGCCCATTCTGC
Source organism: Pinus albicaulis (assembly GCA_034641835.2). Lineage (NCBI taxonomy): Eukaryota > Viridiplantae > Streptophyta > Pinopsida > Pinales > Pinaceae > Pinus > Pinus albicaulis. The sequence goes on from JAXQQM020085033.1 coordinate 52,389, forward strand.
TTGGTGCGCTATATATTTAATCTTTGTCACCTTCCTTGTGAAGGAAAGATCTGCTCCGGATATGATTTGACCTTTTGGCTGTAGTACTCCAGGTGATTTGAACAAAATGAAAGAAACTGCTGAGAGGTCTGCCTCATAGATGTTAGATTGTTTTGAACTATAGCTGGGGCGGATAACTCCTTCAGGGACACGACGTATAATAAAGACTGTATGGGAGACCTGTCCTTTATGGGAAAACATTCTGCTGATAAGTAAACCTTGATTTTACCCTTTTTTGCTGTTTAGGATCTCCAGATCGATCCTCGGGGTCTTCAAAATGATGCTTTGCCTCTTTAAATCTTTGGTTCAGAGCTCAAGAACTTCGTTGATGTGCACTAATCCCTCTGCTTTGTACTGAAACTCTTTGCTGCTTCATTACTACCTCTGTCAAGTTAGCTCGAGCTTTAAATGGCGCCGGAAGGATTTTCGGCGTTTGAACTCTGTTTTCCATCAATGTGAACCCTAACGGCCCCATTCCTTGACTTTCCTGATGGTACTGGCTCATTAGATTTGATCCTGACTGCGCCGCTCGCCATTGAGGTAGTACATTGAACAGCGGCGGTCCTCTCCCTCTAGAAACTCTGCAACACAGCAACACTCATGAAGAAAACAGTAGACGGAGCGATGGGTGCATGGTGGACGAAATGGTGGTGCGGCGGTGGTGGGAACAATGCTTTTGTGTAAAAGAGTGATGAAAATGTGGTGGAGTGGTGGAAAGCGCGGATAATAGGGTTTGGTATGAATATGCAGCGCAGACCGCTAGATCTTGGTCTAGGAACAAAGATCAATGGCAGAGACTGATCTGTGGGAGGACTCATGGACACGGTGGCATTCATATGAAACATGCAATTTAAATGAAACATATGAAACTTGAGACCTGGGTGGATATGCATGACAATGCAATGAAATACCATGAAACGGAGGAATGAAGTGGGACCCGAGGTGCAGAACGACACATTACAGAGTTTGCGATGCGACGGAGCAAAACCTTTGTAAAACCCCAATCATACACATTTTGAATAACACAGGGAAAGGCCACGTAACACGTGACTAGGCGGAAGAAGAAGTACGGTGGCCCCGGGGTCCAATCGCAATCGCAAGTCGGAGCGGGAAGCAATTGCAATGCACAACACAAATGTTATGATTGCGATTGGGGTCGGAGACGCGATTGAGAGATGACCGTCGATCTGGGAGGAAACAGACGGTGGGGATGTAATCGGAGGTGAGACAGAAGGACTTGCAATCAGCGATTGGAGCGGCGGATGCGATTGTTGCTGGACCGTTGGATCGGCGGGGAAATGGACGGACAGGATTGAATCGGGAGATGGAGGGAAGGAGTTGCGATTGCGATCGGAGGTCGAGGTGCGACTGAGCACTGACCGTTGGATCGGGGACCAGATCAACGGCTCACACCCAATCGGAGGAACAGTGCGATCGGGGGATCGGGAGAAGCGATGACCGTCGGATCTGCGGGGGGATGGACGGCGGAGATGCAATCCGGAGATGGAGGGAAGGAGTTGCGATTGCGATCGGAGGTCGGGGTGCGACTGAGCGCTGACTGTTGGATCGGGGACCAGATCAACGGCTCACACCCAATCGGAGGAACAGTGTGATCGGGGGATCGGGAGAAGCGATGAACGTCGGATCTGCGGGGGGATGGACGGCGGAGATGCAATCGGGGGATCGCAATCGGAGCATGGCGAAGAAGGATTGCGATTGATCGGGGGGTGCACTTGAGACGTTGCGATTAGCGCTCCACCGTCGGATCTCCACGGAAGATCAACGGTGTGGAACGCATCACCAGACTTATGGTTATAAATGAATCGCATCGGAGTTTTCACTATTACAAAGGGTTTGTGTGCCTGCCCGACTTCCGATTGCGATTAGCGCTTGGGACTTAAGCGCTTGGTCCCAGTGCACGGGCATGTGTGGGAAGTGGTTTGAAAGGGGCTTGCGGAAAGGGGCTAAGACCTATAATAAGGTCAGAAAGTGGGTTTTGCCCATTTTAATGGATTTTAAGGGGTTTAAAGGAAAGGATAAGGGGAAAAATGGGAAATAAAGAGTAAGGGGAGGACTTAAGGGGATTTTGGGGGGATTTTAGGGGTAAACGGGGAAATAGAAGGGGAGACAAGGGGGGATAAAAAGAGGCTAAATGAGGGTAAAAGAAAGGGAATTCGGCCAAAGGGAAAGAAGGGGAATTGATGTATGTTGCAGGGGTAAAGGAGGGAATAATAGGCCCTTTTTAGCAATTTACTAGCAGAGGGGGATTTATATTAGGCACAAAAATTGAGAGACTTCAAGGAGGATGGGTTTTCAGGGGAAAGGCATTCCTTGAAGGCTCAAAACAATCTAGCCCCCAGCTGACTTGTCAAGAATTTCATAGGGGGGCTAACACCTGGGCCAAAGAACATCTTGACCCATACATTCGTTGGAGTCTCAAATCACAGGAGCATCATGTCCCGAAAATCCTCCCACTCCTGGAATGCTTCTTTATGCATATCCCACCAACGTGTAGGGGTAGCACGCATCGCCAGGTTAAGGGCCCATAACCTTCGTTCTCTTAGATATTTTGCTTCAAATGCCCGCAAAAAGTCCCTAACATTATTAGAGCCATCAAAATAGGGTAGACCTCTTACCTCCGACGAAATGTAATGGAAGTTCTTTGTGATCTGAAGGCATCGCAGCTCAGAGACCTTATGTAACCAAGTGTGCTAGTTTTGCATCTCCTCATCGAAGTCGGAGAAGCATTCACTGTCCTTTTCCCAGCATAGTACTCCATCCGCCGTGGGGTTGATCCAATATTCATTCTGCGTAGTTAATTTGTATATGTAATCCACCTCCTATTCGTTGCGCACTGGCTCTGTGTATTGTTCACCTTCCGTGGGATCTAACAGTACTATCACCTTGGTATTGTTATTCTCAAACACCATGCTTCTCTTCTTCAAATTAATGATACCTCCCATATCTATGTCCCAATCCAACCCTAGAAGCGTAGGGTAGGGGTCTACATCCTTTATGATTTGAATGACTTCAAAATCAGCCCAGACCTTAACCCTTGCGATATATGCGATGATCTTTGACAGTCTCCCCAAGGGTATGATCTTCTGTTGATTGGCCATGTGCAGCTGGATAGTGGACCATTACAACTTAGGTTCCACCATTTGTTGCCACTTCTGTTTAGGTAGTACATTTGCATATGACCCTAGGTCCAAAATAACCTGATCCATATTGTAATAACCAATCTGCGTAGTCAATCACATCTCCCTACCAGTGCATTTCTTATATCTATATAATCGTGTACGTACTTGATTTCTGCGGGGAGGCTAGGTCGTGTTGCGCAGCTATCTATTAATGCTTGAATATTTTCTATAGCCTTTGGGTTGCGTAGCAGCTTCATACATGCCTGTAAAAAGGGCTTGAATTCCTCACCTGCCTTGAGGCCTCCTGGCAGCTACGAAGTAGACACCTCTGCCTTAGGGGAGTCTGTGCGATCGACAACCAACGTTTATTTTTCCTTTCTTAGATTAAAACTATCCTTCTTGATAACTGCTTGCATGATCAGAGGTTCGGTCACAGTCTTCTCCTCAGGCCTTGCGGTGGCCATCCCACTATGTGTTACATCATTCATGCTTGGGTCTTTGTCTCGTAGTTCAACCTTAACCCTCTGCACATTCTACGTAGGTGTCGGTTGCTTTTCCTGTATCTTTCCTATCAAGATTGGACTATCTTCAATTGCATGGTCTAGCTGTCTGCAATATCGGCAGGACTACCTTGTGTGATTGGGACAGTCCCTGGCAAAGTGTCCTACTTCCCCACAATTATAACAGATTAGCTGCCCTCATCCTCAACTTGTGATTCCACCTCTTCCGCCTCCCCTGTCCCTGGTTGGGGAGCTACCTGCGCTTGAGAGGGATCTTAGTGAGGATGGATCCGACTGTACCCTATAGAGGTTCCCTTGATCAATCATCAAATCATACGTCCAACAGTTCTGTTCATCGTGTCCTACTGACTGGCAGAATCTGCACCATTGCTACTTTACCTCTGGGACATACGCAGCAAGGTGGGGACAGTGGTTTGTATCGCACAACCCTGCAATGCGACAATATTCACACCATAATGCCTGCCCACTTGATCCTATAACTTCCCTAGGGCACAACGGACTAGGTCCCACGGCCTGCATATAGTCTGTTAATAGAGGGCAGTTATCCTTGGTGTGACCATTCGTCTTGCATTGTATGCACCATTTGTCAGGGCTAGCTTTGGCCCCTCGTTCCTTTCTCAGGTTCTGGATCTCCATGTGAATTGCCTCCAATTGTTCTTGGATTTGTTGGACACCCATCTGGGCATCATCTCTGGGCGCAACTTCTAATTTCATAGTGACCTCCAAATATTTTTCCCGCGATTCAAAAGTTTGATGACCCATAGGTATGCGAAAGTGAGGCAACAACATAGAAATGAATCAATCCGTGTGTTGTTTGTCATCATACTGGAACCCTCCTTCTCTGATCACCTTCTTTAGTCACTGATTGACCTCCCACACCAACTAAGAGGGCCCCTGCTTGAAATCTTTTAGATCAACCACTATTTGAGAGTAGGACTTAGGCTTTTTGAATTGTTGCTTCAAGGCATTCTTGATCTCTTCAATGGTTACGTTTGCATGCTGGCCGATATATCCCATGTACCAGTCCAAAGCTCTTCCTTCGAAGGCTAAGGACAGTTGTGCCCTTTTCACCATATCACTAGATACATTCTGCGTAGTTCAAACCGATCCTGTGACAAACCAAAACTGATCCATGTCTTCATCCCCCACGCCCTTAAAGGTAGGAAACTTCATGTGCGCAACCATGTCGCCTTCCGGTGGTGGTGGAGGTGTCGGCGAGTTCTCACCCCTGTGTTGATTGGAAAGTGGTGTGGCCAGAGGGCTCTGCGCAGCTGCTTCTCTTACCAAACTGTAGACAGATCTGTCTCCTGCTTCGTTGGTCCGATAGTACTTGCTACTTCATGTCATACTTCTAGCTAGATCAGAGGTTATTCATTAGGTGTGGCTGCACATAATACTCTTTTCGCACAGTAATTTCTTAATTAGCAGTGGTAAGGTCTTTAGAAACTTACCCCGGAAACCCTTGAAGAATCTTCGCTTTGATTCGTAGTAGGAGACAAACTGGTCGATGGAAAATTCTATTACGAACCCTCCTAGTACACTGCCCACCCAGTGGTCCACCGTGCAAGTGATGGTGTTATCAGTCTTCTCTAACTGCTGGATCAATTAAGGGGTCCATTGCATAACCCGCTCGTCCTTCCAACACCTCTGATATTCGACCAAACTTGCGAGCCACTCCTGGAGCTTGATCACAATTGTTACAAAGAAAATCTCGTAGATCTCTGTGAAAATATACTTATTCTTCCACTCTTCGATGGTCAACCTCTTACTGCGGTTCTCTTTTACTATGATCTCTTGAACTTGATGTTCAAACCATTCATCGATTCGTTGTCTTTCAGGTTTCCAATACGGCCTTGGCATTACCCAATCCCTCTCTCAAAATTCTCCGGTCCTGGCAACGGAACCATTTGTTGGCTCGAGGGGTCCTGACCTAGGTTCGGAGGTTAAGGTTTACCAACAAGCCCCTATACTACTGGCCCTTTCGGCAGTGACCTACTTGTGCAGGCCAAAGTCTCACCCGAAGCACTAGGGGCAGGTGCTAGAACCAGGTTTCCACACCCTAAGAGAGGGTACGTAAGTCAAGCAGAGTTGCGTTCAACGTTACAATCAATATATCGTATATCCCAGAACTCAGATCTAAAGGTCCCTTCACATCCACATGCGCAATATCAATTATAATCACAGCAATCAACAAATCATAAATTCATAGAATAATAACGCAACTAACATAGATATTCTTGCATAAAATATAATAGACAAAAGTCAACACAACATAAGAAAATAACATAGTCACGTTCGCAGCTTAACACAAAACCATGGATAACATAACAAGTATCTGAGATTCGTATCAACAACCTTCCTCTTTCATTAGTCCTTTAGATCCCCCTTTACAATACCCAAAACTCAATTATAGATTTCAGATTTCTGTGGTGTGATTTTTGAGTTGTTAAGTTTGGAATCTCCATAGTGAGCATTTTTGCGCTACGTTTCGGGTCTAGAACAAGAACCATCATTTGGCCTGATGATGGGTCTTTTTCTAGACATGAAACGTAGCATAAAAATGCTCACTGTGGAGATTCCGAACTCAACAAATCAAAACCCAAAACTCAACCTGCGCACACAACATCAGGGTCCGCACATAGTAGGACTGAGGATCTTCACACACACAGCCAGCAAGAGTCCTTCCCCCAATAATCCAAACAGATCTACTAATCCACAGTTCGCATCAATCTTCATGCCCTCCTTTTGACTCAAAATTTCCTTCTAGTTATAACAATCTAGGTCTACCCTTTGACCCATTACAATGCTTTCAGGGCTTTGTCCCACCCAAAAACCCCTGCGCTAGATTAAAATATAAAACAACTATACAAAAATAATCAAAACTATCCCAATTCATAACCTTTGGAGGACCTTATTCCAACACCAGATAAAACAAAAAATTCAAAAGCTACATGGAAACAATTCAAAAGCTACATGGAAAGCCAAAGATTATTGTAAGTGACAGAGATCCAATTTTTACTGGAAATTTTTGGATGGAATTATTTTCTTGTTTGGGTACTCAACTAGCTCATAGCTCATCTTGTCATCCTCAATCTGATGGTCAAACTGAGATAGTGAACAAATGTTTGAAAGGATATCTTCATTGTTTTGTATCTGATATATAAACACAATGGGTCAAGTGGTCACCTCTGGCTGAATGGTGGTATAATACTTCCTTCCATACTGCAGAAAAAAATGACCCCATTTATGGCACTTTATGGATATCATCCACTATCCATCACATCATATTTAAGAGAAAATTCTAAGGTTAAAGTAGTGGAATATCACATCGAGCATCAAAAACAAGTTCTCCAACTCTTAAAGGATAACCTAAATTTGGCACAAAATCGAATGAAACAACATGCAGATCAAAATCGCAGCGAGAGAAGTTTTGATGTAGGAGATGTTAGTCATTAGTATTTTTCACTTTTTTTGATGACTATATGCCTTGTCAAGGTTTTCTAGAAACCAATTTCAAATAGTCAATTTGTCCTCTAGAAAACCCCTCAGATAAATTTTTATCTTTTTCCCTCTCTTGTAGACTGTGTTAGAAGTGGTCATCAAGTTTCAGTCTTGATAAAACTCCCCTGTCCAGAACTGTCATAAGCCTTGTACCTTTGAATATTCAAAGTCCCCTATTTTCACACAACTTACTGCCAAGCATAGGAAAAGTTGTCTCCTCCCCTCTCACTATTTAAATTCCCATATGATGACCTGAATATGCCCAAGAAGTCCTTCAGAAATTATGACAAACTGTCTAGGTCTAGGTGATGGTGTTTAGGGTAAGTATCTTGAGAAGAATATCTCTAGTCAAAAACCTTGTTTTTAATACAGTCAGCCATCCTCTCTTCCTATCTAGCACAAAAAAACCCTTGTTTACCCCTAGGTCACACACCATCAAAATAGTCGATGTGTTTTGTTTCAGCAAAGCTTATAAGGTTCAAATTTAGGAAGAAACAGAGTAACAAGGTCCTATGTTCGAAGAAAAGTGATCAAGTGAATTTCCAAACATTATCATTGTGATACCACAGAAAGGGTCTCCAATGGTCAAAGAAATTTTATAAATGCATCTCTGCAGGGGTGCTAGGATAGATGGCATTAAGCAGTTCTGAACAAAGGGACACTTCAAGGAAAGTTTTCAAAGCTAGAATAGTTGACTGTTGGGAAATAAATAAAATTCATATTTCAAAGAGAAAGGAAACCTACAGGATTCATCCCTGCAAACTCAAAGCACCAAGAAAGTCAAAGGATCATCCATCATGGAAAAATGAGTATAAAGGTTGGGAATTTACTGCATCTAGCACTTCATGTCAACTCACAATGGAATTTTCACATTCTTCCCAAACATATGAGCACAACTCTGAAAATAGTCTTATGAGGCTAGGTATGGAAATTTTTTGGAAAAATACTTCCAGTAGTCTAGGCAACAAAATGAAAAGAATAAAAAGAAACAACTGTCTTTTTATACACCTATAGACTAGATTCAAAATCATCAAAAGAACTACTATCCCCAATGAAGCTACAATTGCTGCAAAGAAGAGTTATTCCTAAGATAGAAATAACAAACATTTATCATTTGGAAATACATTACCTTCCCATGGGTTTCATGGTGAGACTCTATAAGAACATATCTCATAAGAAAATTGGACAAAAGGTAATACAGATTGTGTTTTAAAAGCCTCCTTCAATGATGATAAGCAGAGGGCATAAACAGTTCTGTTTGCATTACCTCCTTTAGTAATAAGTAGACACAGGTCACAAAGTTCAGTTTTCAAGAGGGGCTTCATTCAAATCATAAGCCAAGATCCTAAGCAGTTGTGTTTTTATTTCCTCCTTCAATCATAAGTAGGGGGCAAAGACACAATTTTAAAGGGTCTTCTTCATTTGATAAACATAGATTGGGCCTAAAATTTGTTAAAGGGCTGAAACTTAAATGACAAACAGAGATAGGGCAAAGACACAATGTTAAAGAGGCCTCCTTCAATTTATAAGAAGAGGGCACATAGTATGGCTTGAATTTCCTCCTTCAAATATAAAGCAGAGAGCACAGTTTCTTATAAATTCCTCCTTTAAAGATAAGCAGATGGCAAGCATTTGTTTTTATGAGGCACCTCCTTCAATGATAAGTAGAGGGTGCAAAAGTTTGACTGGATTGTCTCCTTAAAAAGAGGACTAGAGGTCACATTCAAAAAATCTTCAAAGATAGAAAGTGCCCTTGCACTAAGAAGAAGTAAATTAAACTTTTGCACAAGTAAGCAAACAACATCTGTCTTGATGTAAAAACAGAGAGGAAAAAGTTTATAGAAACTACCTTGAAAAATCCAAAGAGAGTGGCACCTCCTTCATGTATAAGCAGAGGGCGCAAAATTTTGTAACTGGTTTGTTTATAAGTAGAATATTAGAGGTCACTAGCCACCCTTATTTGACTAAGCCGTTTTCCCTGAGATTGGATGGAAAACAAGCTCACATAGTAGGTCTAGATTTTGAACTCACTCCTAAAGTTGTTTCTAAAGCAACCAAAATCCCTTACATAGGAAAGGAGTGGTTCAAAGAGTCATACCTTGACCTCAGCCACTATTAGCCTTTTCTAAAACCAAATCATCAAGATGCATGCAGCTCCATTTTTCCTTTTTCACACTTGCTGGATAACTATGCAGTCCTCATGAAAATAATCATGAAGTTTTTCGCTTGTGAAGGTAGATTCTCCCGAGTATATTCCTATCACATCAGACTCCTTATGCATTTCACAAAAGCTAAGTTGCTAAACCTACCCTTTTTCCCGTGCAAAAGTATAGACAAGATGTCTTCCTTGGTTAAAAAGAAGCCTCCAGCTCAACAGAAAGCAAGTTTATTCCATCACTCTCTCATTAAGATCATTATTCTTCACCAACTGGAACAAAAGGGCATCTCTTCGGAAACTTTCATCTCTCACCCTGTTTTCACTTCTGCATCCTCTATGCCACTACAAATTAGGCCATTTTCATCCCAAGACCCTCCTCATGCTCATTCCTCACCATCCACACCTTATGTTTCCCCTTATTCTCATGAGTCTACTCCTAAAAAAAAAGCATCCTCCATGGATGACAGTGAGAAAGAAGAATGCAGTAAAAGTAAACAACGAAGTGTTGGTGATGAAGAACAAGGAAGTGATGGTGAAAAAGAACAAGAAAGTGATAAAAGTAGCAGTAGAGGGAAAAGTAAGAATGATGAGGCAAACAATCCATAGCTCAGTGGAAGCAACAAAATTGATAAAGAACACGAAAACCCTCAAGAGGAAGGTGAAAACTCTAAGGATGATAAAGACAACTCACAAAGGGATGACAAAAGCATAGATGGTGAAAGTATAAACCCACAAAAAAACATTCAATTTAGTGGTAGCTCACAGAGAGACAATGAGGACAGTAAAGAAAGAGGCAGCTTTTAGCAAAACAGTAATAGTGAGAGAGGTAGTCCACCAGGGGAGGACAAAACAGTGATAGAGAAAGGGACAGTCCACAAGAAACTCAAAATAGTGATGAAGGCAACCCACAAGAGAAGGAAAAAAATAGTTATGATGAAAGCAACCCACAAGATGAGAAAACCAAAAGAAGTGATAGTGAAAGAAGCAACAAATTGGGTAATGAAGAAGCCAACAATATAAAGGATCAAACTAAACAGGTACTACTGTTAACTTCTACTCTCACTTCTCCTCAACACAGTCAAGAACGTGTGCTTACTACATCTCCAAGGCAAGGGACCATGCTTCCTTCATCAAAAGTGGCAAAGGCTAAAAACACCAAAAAAACAAAGGAGAAAATGACTCAGACAGTGACTAGCAATATCACTAGGGCACTAAGGAGTAGACACAAATTTCCAAAGAAGAGAAATGTAGAATTACCCAAGAAAACCAGAGGAAAGAAAACCATTAAAGGCAAGGGCAAAGAGAAGATTGAACAACAAGTGAGCAGCCATGAACATGAGAGGGAATTTGACATAATACAAATAGAAAGTGATGCTGAAGATGATGAGGCCGAAATTCTTAGATCTCTTTTGCAAAACTAGGAGGCTCAGATTAGATACTTGGAAAATGACCTAGGAAGGTCAAAAAACATTATCCACTTTTTGTAAATGAAAAATAATCAAATGAGTGGACAGATGGAAATCTATGAGGCTCGAGCACTCAAATATAAAAAAGATGCGCAAAAGTCACAAGAAAAACTTGAAGAGTACATGGGTGAGTATGCGGATAGTGATGAAGACAACGAACCAGCAAGAAATAGGCCTAAGACCATGGGTCTTAGAAGAGAATTGCAAAAGCAGAAAGAAGAAGAATCAACTCATGCACAATAGTACCCTCTTATGGAGCTCCTTGCCTTAGAAATTGAGAATGATAAAGAGTCTTGGCTTGAGAGGGAAAATCAACATTTGGAAACCAAATTGGAGAAAGCTAACAAGGATTTGGGCCTACAAAGGAGAATGACCGAGCACTACAAGAAGTTGAATCAATTTTCCCGAAGGAAACTCAAAGCTGTCTAAAGGAGGCGCCCGGTGGAAAAACATGGAAAAGGCCTATCCTGACTTGGAATTCTTGCTCAAGCTTCATTTCATGTTTCTAAAAATTGTTAAGGGGTTTACTCACCAAAATTGGGCATTTTTGGACACATTCTTGTTCTTTGTGAATTTTAGGCCTAAAAGCATAAATGCATGAGTGCCTTAAATTTTTCTCGGAGCATCCTCATCTAAAGAAAAATATATTTTTGGATTCCTTGACATCAAAGGAACATGCTCAAAATTTTTTAGATCAAATGAAGCTGTTTTTGTCCCTCAAAAAGGCCAAAAACAACCATTTTTTACCTTTCTGCCCCTAATATCAGCAGGTGCTACACTCCTAGGTTTTTTCACTGTTTCTACTTTTTGACTAAATTTCATGCATCAGTTTGGAATAAATCAAGTATGTTTGGAAACTAGACATCTCTAGCTTTCCAACGAGCCATCATGGGACTCATTTCAACATCAGGAAGTCCGCCAAAACTACACTACAAAACATAATTTTTTCTGGTGCTACGCTCCTGTAGATTTTGCTGAAAAATAGTTTTCTGAGTGATGACTGGGCCAAATGTGCGTTAAGCAAGTTTATCTTATGTGCCAGGCCTTAAAAGTGATTCTTTTTTGCTATTTTGGTCCGAAAATATATTTTTGAAAGATATTTTGTGCCTTGGACCTTGTTAGGCCTCAAGGACAGTTTTAGATATTTGTTTTTGGCCAATGGCCTTCTAGTTGCTCTAGGTGGGTTTCCTCCTCTTTGGTTTATATAAACCAAGAGGATTAATTGTAACAAAGAGGAAGAAATTGATATTTTGAGAGCAATACATAGCATTATGAGCTTGGAAGAAATACTGGTTTTATGAAGTGGATGATGTCTTGCTTGGCTTGATGGTGGAGAAGCATTGTGTGTAGGATTCCATGGCTTGGTGAATGGTGATGTTTCTTTGATTTTTTTATGATTCCTTGTTTTCATTAATTTTCCATACTTCTCATTTGTTGTATATCAGAAAATTATATGTTGAGACATGCTCATGGAAGCACCTCAAACATCCTGCATGTTACAGCTTTGATGTTTTCCTCTTCTTGATCATTTCTAAAGGATTCTTAACTACCCTTTAGGTCCATCAAGAAATTTTTACTTGTTTCATTTATGGTGAGTATGTTTTTCTATCTTGTATGATTTAAGGTATGCCCTGCTTACTTATAGTTTCTCAAAACTCCATTTCTGAAATATTTCTATGAAATATTGGTTGTTTTAGTTAAGTCAAAGAGGTCTCGTTCAATCTTTCCCTTTGTCCATGCTTGCAAACTTATTTCAGAGTTCACGATAACTCAAGATATGATGTTTAGGAGTTCCCTCTTCATAATTTGAGTTGTTTTTTTATCTTATTTGTTTTCCCAACAACTGAACATGATTTTCTAGAGTTAGAGGTTCTTATGCTTCTATGTATCGCCGGATTGTTTATCTTTCATATGTATCAGTTTGAGTTTTATTCATAGAGACTTATGGTTTTCCCTACCTTATGAATACCTACTTTAAAAATATATATGTTTAATATATCTTTGTATTTCAAAAACTTAATGTTCATTTCACTTCACTTTCACCCAAAGAATCCATTTACCTTGACTAAATCGGCCCTGCAGTTATACCTTGTCCACCATTTAGATAGTCTTGACTTTATCTGACCCCATAGCCCTGTTGATTTGATGAAATCTCTTCTATTTGTCCTTTTTTATTAGTTTACCTCAAAAACCCAAAAAAAAACCAAAAGATACTTAACAGCTAGCCTAAAATCACACAGACAAAGCGAACAAGTTCACATCCTTCGCATAATAGAGAAAGCCCTCTCTGAGTCCAGGAAGGCTAGGTCCTAGGACTCCAAAGCTTGGTCTGATGTTACCCTATCATTTGGTTTACCAATCTGCCAAATTACAGAACACTAACATAATGGAGATCACGGTGGGACCTTTCTGAGTTCATGACAATCTGAATATCTTTCAAGACTCACGGAAAAACCCTGTCGAACTGAGCATGCTATCCTATTGATCCATCCCACTGCTCTCTAGCCTAATGGCGATCACAGTGGGACCTTGAGTCAAAACATCCTAGGTATCCCTTAGGAACTCTCAAGGTCTTAGTCAAACCTAGAAGACTAAAGTATTGTCAAAAGAGTAGAATTTGGCTATTTCACCATTCTAGAAAAATGATGACTCAACTATAGGACACACTCACAAACCCTAGGGCTATATATAAGAAACTCAAAAAAACCCCAAAGCATCTTTAGATTGGTTTTTTGTCAGTATTTGTGGTGGACCATACACATATACCCTCAAAACAACTAAAAATATCCACCTGGTGACTCCACTAGCCTCCAATAGGCCTATCACTCCATCAGTCCTTATAAAATCTCCTAGGAATGCATTGAGCAATCCCAATCATGTTGATGGTGGGCAAAAAAGTTCAAATATTCCACCAGGCAACTCCACAACCCTCAATAGACCAAAATACTCCACTGGTAGAGAACTCTAAACTGGTTGAAAAGACACAGTGACACTTTCTGATTAACAAAGATGGATCCAAGGATACAAAGGAGATATGCTCCAATGAACAAAGATCATATCCTTGGATTCCCACACAAAATGCCTCAAATAGATTGGATGAAAAACCTTCCTATTTTTCAAGATGAAAACTTTGATGACTCCTTGTTACATCTCATCAAGTTTCATATATATATATGGAGGTTAAAAGTTGAATGGCATGAGGACTGTCTTCTGAAAAATTTCATGGCAACATTAGAAGGTAAGGCAAGAAATTAGTATGAATGGTTATAACCTGGCATCTTGTTTTCTTTAAAGGATTTCCACAAGGTATTTTACAAACATTATATAGGGTATTGTCCATCTCTATCCTTAGCTGAAAATTGTTGTGATCAATCTGAAGATCTCATACAACACCTTGTTAGCATTGATTAAGATTTGGGAAATTGGCATCATGAAGATCTGTTAGAGGAGATCCATACATTTCTTACCCAAACTAACCATCAAGATGGCCAAGAAGAGTTGATCAAGGATGAAATCCATCAAAAAATAAGAGAGGATCCACAAGAGCTCTTTGAAAAGGTTGAAACAAATAACAATCCATCTGCCCTTTTTTGTAAAATACAAGAGGACATTCAGCCACAAGATCAACCTCCAAAAAAAATGGAAAGCAATTGTTGCCCAATCCAAAGAAAACAGAAATGTCTCCTCCTTTAACTGAAAAAGAAATAGATCATATGTTATCCAGTGCTGCCTTACCGACTAAAGAAAATAGTCATAAAGAAACAAAGGAACACATTATTGCAGAACCTCCTCAAGAAAACATTCAATCCTTTGAATAGTCACAAATGGAAGAAAAAACAAAACCTTTAGGATCTCTACCTTTGTGCTTTTATTCATTTCAGATTATACAAGAAAATTGGCCTCCTGAGAATCTATCAGAGGCAACTCATGAATCCCATGCTTATTGTACCAAACATCAAGAAGAGTTTGTTGAGGATGAAATCAAATCTGAAATGGAAGAAAAATCAAAACCTTTAGGATCTCTACCTTTGTGCTTTGATTATTTTCAAATTATACAAGCAAATTGGCCTCCTGAGAATCTATCAGATGCAACTCATGAATCCCATGCTAATTGTCCTAAACATCAAGAAGAGTTGGTTGAGGATGAAACCAATCAAGAAATGAAAGAGAATCCATAGGATCTCTCTAAAGGCACAAGTGATGATTCATCATCTCTCTTAGGTAAGGCCCAAAAATACATTCATCCTCTAATTTAGCTTTGCCAAGAGAAAGAGGATTATTGTAGTTATATCTGAAGAAAGATGAAAATGACTCCCTTTTTAACTAAAGAGGAGATAGATCAACTCATAAACATACAATCAGCCTCTAATTATTTTCCTCCTGATCTTAACTATCACATAGCAGAAAATGCATTTATAGATCAATTCAAAGATAAACAATATGATAGTCCAATATGTATGGTTGGTGACATTAATTATATTGATGATTCTCCAAAGTTTGATCAATATGTTGATAATGATGATGCTTTCCAAATAGAAGCTAATCTTGCAGAGTATTCAACACTTGGTTTTTTGTAGGAAGCTCAGTTTCATCAACTTGAGAAAGGTAAACAACCAATGCATAGCAGCTATGATAGTGATGAGGAAAGCTTAGAAAATTTGGAAGCAAATGAAGGCTTGAAAATTTATGATCACAAGAAAGTTGCTGCTCTTCTTTCTCGAGAATATTTGTTGCCAAAGAGTATCCCTACTCATCAGCATGATGACCTTCACACAGTTTTCAGTCCACTTAATCGGAACACATCAGCTTGGAAAGAGGACTACACTGCAATATATGATGAGTCTGACAGTTCAAGTGAGCAAGGGGAAGAGTTTCTTTCCCAAGAGAATCCCAAAAATAGCCAAGTGAAAGAAGGAGTAGTCTTGAATGGAGCTTATGTCTCAAAACCTCTAGATCAGGTATTATTCCAAGATCCATTTATAGTTTTCTTTGAGAAATATGAGGGAGGAGTGTGTTCTACCATGAACAGTTTGTTGCAAAGTGTGAGAAAAAAATTAAGCACTACTGTCCGAAAAAAAGTGAGGTGGAGGTGGCCTTTTTATTTCTTCAGCATCATCAAAGAGCTGAACCAAGATCAACCATGCAATCATCTACTTGAATGGTTATATTGGAAAGAAGAGTTAACCAGATAAATGTCTATCATATATAGGTTAGATTATAATATATAGGCATGCAAAATAAGCTCAGCCCCATGAGCATATTTCTTTCAGTTTGTTTTGAGAAAAACAGAAAACACAAAAACAACAAGAAAAGTAGAAAAAGAGGGCAGATTCTAAAGAAACAGTACAGCCCCATACCCAAAAAATAGTCATGCTGAAAGTGCGCAGGTCTAAGTGCCACTGCTAGTGCTCAAAAGATGTCTTGTTTAGTTATATAGCCTAATCATAATTGAGCATGTTTTAAATTGATTACTGTTAAGTTAGTGAAAAATAATGATAGTCAAAATATGAAAGCTTGACTTATCAAAGAAAGTAGATTAGGAAACAAAGATGCTAGTTCCACACGCTCAAAACAAAACCAGATAAAAAAATAGGGATGAAAAGCGAACTATGTATCCTAGCCCTGATTTTTATAAATCTCTTTTTGTATGAAAATAACATTTGTGTACAGCTTGTCTTTATGCCACAAACACATGACAAATTAGATTGTCCAATCCTGATTTAATCATTTTTCAATTTCATGTTTTAGTCTAGCGAATGAAATCTTGTCAAACAACTTAATATTGACAGTTGATCTAGTATAGGTAGAGAAATAAAGGAGTTCATCAGTTTAATCTGAACTCTCGGAAGATATAAGTGTAGAAGTAGATAGTGTTTTCTCTTTTAAAAATATCATGTCAAGGGCTTTCCAGTCCAAGTGCACCCAAAGAAAAAAAAATGTTAGGCAAAGTAGTTGGGTAAGTAGAGATGAGGTTGATGCTAATCATGTGGTCAGTTTGTTAGAAAGCACCATTTTGAGGAAAAGCATCAAGAGAAAGAAAAGTATCCGCCAATGGGTGAGGCACTGGTCTTCACGAGCCAGATATCTGTAATTCTAGACACCTCCCGAAAAGGAGCTGCCCTCCCCAAATGGAGCCACTGTTAGTCATTAGTATTTTTCACTTGATTTGATGACTATATGCCTTGTCAAGGTTTTCTAGAAACCAATTTGAAACAGTCAATTTGTCCTCTAGAAAACCCCTCAGAGAAATTTTTATCTTTTTCCCTCTCTTGCAGACTGTGTTAGAAGTGGTCATCAAGTTTCAGTCTTGATAAAACTCCCCTATCCATAACTGTCATAAGCCTTGTATCTTTGAATATTCAAAGTCCCCTGTTTTCACACAGCTCACTGTCAAGCATAGGACAAGTTGTATCCTCCCCTCTCACTGTTTAAATTCCCATATGATGACCTGAATATGCCCAAGAATTCCTTCAGAAATTATGACAAATTTTCTAGGTCTAGGTGATGGTGTTTAGGTTAAGTATCTTGAGAAGAATATCTCCAGTCAAAAACCTTGTTTTTAATATCAGTTAGCCATCCTCTCGTCTTATTTAGCAAAACAAAACCCTTGTTTACCCCTAGGTCATACACCATCAAAATGGTCACTGTGTTTTGTTTCAGCAAAGCTTATAAGGTTCAAATTCAGGAAGAAACAAAGTAAGAAGGTCCTATGCTCGAAGAAAAGTGATCAAGTGAATTTCCAAACATTATCATCGTGATACCAAAAAGAGGGTCTCCAATGGTCAAAGAAATTTTATCAATGCATCTCTCTAGGGGTGCTAGGATATATGGCATTAAGTAGTTCTGAACAAAGGGACACTTCAAGGAAAGTTTTCAAAGCTAGAGCAGTTTACTGTTGGGAAATAAAGAAAATGCAGATTTCAAAGAGAAAGGAAACCTACAGGATTCTTCCCTACAAACACAAAGCAGCAAGAAAGTCAAAGGATCATCCATCATGGAAAAATGAGTACAAAGGTTGGAAATTTACTGCATCTAGCACTTCATGTCAACTCACAATGGCATTTTCACATTCTTCCCAAACATATGGGCACAACTCTAAAAAAAAGTCTTATGAGGCTAGGTATGGAAATTTTCTGTCAAAAGACTTCCAATAGTCTAGGCATCAAAATGAAAAGCATAAAAAGAAACAACTGTCTTTTTATACACCTATAGCCTAGAATCAATATCATTAAAATAAATACTATCCCCAATGAAGCTACAATTGCTGCAAAGAAGATTTATTCGTAAGACAGACACAACAAACATTTATCATTTGGAAATACATTACTTGCCCATGGGTTTCATGGTGAGACTCTATAAGAACATATATCATAAGAAAATTGGACAAAAGGTAATACATATTGTGTTTTAAAAGCCTCCTTCAATGATGATAAGCATAAGGCATAAACAGTTCCATGTGCATTACCTCCTTCAGTAATAAGTAGACACAGGTCACAAAGTTCAGTTTTCAATAGGGGCTTCATTCAAATCATAAGCCGAGATCCTAAGAAGTTGTGTTTTCATTTCCTCCTTCAATCATAAGTAGGGGGCAAGGAAACATTTTTAAAGGGTCTTCTTCATTTGATAAACAAAGAATGGGCCTAAACTTTGTTAAAGGGCTGAAACTTAAATTAAAAACAGAGATAGGGCAAAGACATAGTGTTAAAGAGGCCTCCTTCAATTTATAAGCAGAGGGCACATATTTTGGCTTGAATTTCCTCCTTCAAATATAAAGCATAGGGCACAGTTTCTTATAAATTCCTCCTTCAAAGATAAGCAGATGGAAAACATTTGTTTTTATGAGGCACCTCCTTCAATGATAAGTAGAGGGTGCAAAAGGTTGAATTTATTGTCTCCTTAAAAAGAGGACTAGAGGTCACATTCTACAAAGCTTCAAAGATAGAAAGTGCCCTTTCACTAAGAAGTAAATTAAACTTTTGCACAAGTAAGCAGTCACCATTTGTCTTGATTTAAAAACAGAGAGGCAAAAGTTTATAGAAAATACCTTGAAAAAGCCAAAGAGAGTGGCACCTCCTTCATGTATAAGTAGAGGGCGCAAAGTTTTGTAACTGGTTTGTCTACAAAGGATGAATAAAGGTCACATAGTATGGTTTTCAGGGAATACAGAAAAAGCATCCCACTGCAAAACATAAAGAGAATAAAAATTTGATTGTTTAAAAAAATGTTGTGTAGAGAACAGTGAACATTTGTTTTTATTTTAAGCAGGGAGGAAGTTTCTCAAAAAAAAAAAATACATGGCAAAGTCAAAAGGCATCATAATCAAATTATGTTTAAAGGGCTAAAAGATGCATACAAGAATTTTTTACAAAAAAACAAAGTATGAAATGTATTTTTTTTCAATTAAAGGGAAAAGGGTGCCTGCTAGAATGCATTTCAAAAGAGACATAAAAGCCCTCAAAGGGCATATCTACATTCATTTCAGTGTTTGGCAAAGAGACAAAAGGAGGTTTTTATCCCAGGAAAATATCCCGTGCAGAAAATCATGGACGTGGCGCTCCTATGCGTAAGCGCTACGTGCCTGTAGCGGCCCATAGTGAAAAATCACACTGGGCGCTACACGCCTGAACATGAGCGCGACACATTTAGTGACTATCCCAGCATGTAGAGTTCTTCCCAATGTCTACAAATGGCCCAGTGCCCGGCCCTTACTGAAAAAGTGTTTGCCTTGCGTGCAAGAAAGGCTGCCCCCACCTATTCTTTCATGCAAATTTGAAGTGGTTATTGAGTGCCTCGTGTGAATAACTGAGTGTGAAGGCTACCCATCACCACCCAAGCCCAAGAAACCTCATGTAGCATTCCGGGCAGAGGGTGCCCATCACTGCCCAGGCGTGTGGATGCTACGCTCATGAGAAGAAAAGAATAGCACCTGCTCATTTCATTACAAAGGGCCAAAAATTGCCAGTTTTTCTCAAAGACCAGTTTCTATCACACCAGAGAAGTTGTTTAAAGGTATTTCCCATATTTTTCACCCCTCAGCATTCCTGTTTCTTAAAGAAAAATGTTTGAAGGATAGATTTTTTTGGGGCCCTTGTTTTGAATTTTTCATAAAGACAGATTTTGGGTTGTGGATCGACATGTGGCAGGAGCAACAACGGTAAGCAGCGGAGCTGCCGAGGTTGCGGAGGAATAGGAGATTGACGACGAGGTTGGCACATAAAAGTGTAGATGAAGGGAAGATGTGGCAAAGGATAGATAGTCGAACTCATGTGCAATAGGAAGAAGCTGAAAGCAGCTGAGTAAGAACACAAGAGAAACTAACAGTTGCGTTGGCGGATGAATAAATAGGCCGTCACCCAGCAGAAAAAGGGACATGCATAGATACCGAAATGGGTTAGAGCATAACGAAGCTGAAGAGTAGATGCCACAGGAGAGCTCTGTTCTGGGCACACCATTCTTGTATTTCCTGTAACTCTATCGATCTATTATTGCTGTAGTATCTCTCTCTGTCCCGCGGGACCTTTGTAATGGAATTTGGAAGCTCATTCTGTTGAGAAATGTAACTTGTGATCCTGCTGAATGGTTATTAATATATCTAAAGGTTTCTGTCTTAATGTATGACTTGAATATGTTGCTTAATGACTGTAGTACTTTAAAATTTTATTTTCTTAGTATCTACATAATCTTCTAAGAATATCTTCTACGTATAATGTCATGCATGCATATGATTCTATGGTAGCTTCGAGTTGCGGATCCATCTGCCGATACCGATCTGTTCCCCTCCTTCATGTGGTCGTGGCATGCCTTGGGTGAGACTCTATGCTCTTTGGAGTAGGATGAAAATGCCAGCGTGGTGCTAGACTATAGTGGACTCCATTATTGGCTCAATCCCCAAACCTGGGTCTTGCCCGCGAGACCTGTTTCCTCGCCAACAAATGGTTCTGTTGCTGGGACCATAACTTCATTAGGGGAACTAGATCATGGTATCAAGGATCTTCAAAGGAGAAATACGGAGATGGTGGGATAACCACCTGGACCAGTTTATAACTCATCAAGTTGAGCTAAGAAACCAAAAAGAGAAGGCGATCAGAGATCTAGTTCTCTTCTCGGATTCTGCTAGCGATACCTATGAGATCCTTTGGGGAAAGTTCCCCAATGAACTCTATAGCTAGTTGCGGAGGCTGCAGACCAAAGTGACTAAGGAAAAATCGTGAAAGATCAACCACAAGTGGTTGCACAGAGATCTGGTGGCCCTTCATCGGTTGGATACTGAACTGACCCGAGCTGTAGATTTCTGGGTATAATATAGCTTGGATGGATATATTGTGGAGTTCGCAGCGGAGTGCTACCAGTCATTCTCCAGAGCCGAAGCTATGTTCCGATTCGGATTAAGAGGGAAGTTGCTAAAGGAAATTTCGTTGTGGATTAAGGCCCTAATGGTGGACGAAGGGCTGATGGAATTCCAGAAATCAGGCATGGAAGCGTAAACCTCCAGTGCTGGGGGAAGGGCCTGAGGGACACCTGCTATGTGAAATGTGAGGCGGGGGAGTGGGGGAATAGATGTTGAAACCGCAAGGAGGTTGAGGGAGCGACGTGCACATCGGAGGGCACAGATCGCTGAAAGGTGGCGAGAAAGGGTGATGAGGGAGTTGAAACAACAAGGGAGTAGTCAGAAGGATAAAAGGGAGGCACCTTAGGAGATAGTGGACATGGAAGGCCAGGTGGGTCCCCAGGAGATCGGAGGGATCGTTAAAGGAGTGCGGCGGGTACATGGGAGCCTAGCCAGGAGGAAGAGAGAGACGATGTCTGATGAAGGAGATGCAGACGCGCGCCCAGAAGAATATTTCGATGTCGAGTGGTACGTCGCGATGCAGAAGTTATTCCAAGAAAGGACGACATTCATATCTCCAGGTAATTCGACTCCCTAAAGTTCAAATTGCGTGGATCCCTACCTTCCCCTGGTACTCTATAAACCCTTAAGTGATATTTTCATTAAGTTAAAAGAGTTGAGTCGATTGAATAGCAGTCAGTTTTCAGCAACAATGCATGCTAATAGTAGCATTACGAGTGGTATAATTACGCAACTAGGACCCGAAGGGTTCATTCTAGTTACACCTCCGCAAGTGAATATGGCGGGATCATTCACCCGGTACCCAAAATTTTCTGGGCGGGGTAACAATGATGTGGAACAACACTGGTACCTCTTTGAAGCCATATGGAGGGCACGAAAGATGCCAGATGCAGGAAAGCTGATCGAATTACAAACCACACTGAGAGAAATGGAATTGCGCTAGTTCATAAAGTGGTCAGAGGCCCACCAGAATCCAGCGATTCCGGATGTCAAGCAGGACTTTGTCAGAGAATTTAAGCTACCCCAAACGGACCAACAAGGTTTGTCTGAACTATGGGAGATCAAGCAAAGGGAAGGAGAGACTGCGTGGGAGCTGATGCACAAGTTTAAATATGCGATCGGGAAACTAAGCTACCCGATCGACCCGAATCATCAGAGGGACTGGTTCATCAAGGCTCTGCTTCCCTTGACGTGAACCCCCCTCACTAAGCAGAAGATCTATAACTTGCAGGATGCATTGGAATAGGCTATGAAGATAGAGGCAATGGCGGGCTACCCTCAGGAATATAGGGGAGGGGTGGCCTCGCAAGACCCATCCCTACTGGGACTGCAACATCAGATTGCCAATCTAACTGAAAAACTTAAGGAGATGCAGCCCGTAAGACTAGCCAGGCCGAATGTCTGGTGCACACACTGCCTGGTAGAGGGAAAAGTGGTGACCGAGTGTCCTCGGTTGCGAAGCCAGGGAGTGGGGACCTCAGCAACGGCAGTGCAGGGGGCTCTACCTATCGGAGGTGTTGTGCAGATAAACTTGCAAGGAGTCTACTCGCCGCAACAACCGTATACCGGGTTCCGAAATCAACCAACCTAAGCCGCAACAGAGTATTGCAAAATTTACCAAACAGTGGGTCATCAACCTCGGATGTGCCCTATTTTGCAAAAGTACTCCAATTTTTGAGATTGCAACAAGATGATGAGCTTAGTGAAAAGAAGTCGCCTTCACTAAGTGGGCCAGCAGGATATTTTTGGTGCAAAGTCTATTTTTAGACATATGGATCATGTTCTATGAGTTGTAGGATGCTATTTGTGGATGGTTGTTCAAGTTGGAAAAAATATATGGACTTCTATTTTTAGACATACTGGGTGGAATCTATTTTTAGATTGCCAGTCTAACAATAGATATGTCGAATATTATTAGCTCTTAATAATATTTGGACTCTAAACATTATCTTATCCTCTTGGATCACTTCAGTTCGAGCTATGGATGTGGCACATGCATCTGACAGAAGGAATTATACTATTCCTAGGGTTTATTTGAGCTATTTCATGGTTGACTTCAGTTGGAACTCATGTGGCAGAGTTTGGTGGAGTTGATGAGACAGTTGGTGGAGTTGTGTTCGGTTTAACTTAGTTGAACTAGTTGTATTTAGTCTAACTGATAAATACACTAGTGATGAGTGGTGTGAATTAATTATTAATTAATTCACCTAATTATAAACTCATAAATCAACTAAAGAATACTTCGGTTAACTTGGGTACACTTAGACCGGTTTTCGGTGGAGACCGGTGAAGAGTGAGTGAAAGAGCATTAGATACTATGATTGTGACTCTTTGGTGCATGAGTTTGCATTGATAGGTGCGGTAAGGGGTGTGCGAATTCATACCGGAAGGGATTCGAACTCGGATTGGGCAATTATCCATATTGGATTGCACAGTAGAGGCTGGCTAACAGGTGGAGCAGATTGGAGCATGTGTTTTGTATGATCTGAGCTTGTGTAGTGTGTAAAAATTGGAAATTGTATTGAGAGATTGTGAGGAGTTTGTAAAATGATTGTTACATGATCTCTATCATTATAATATACAGATATTTGGGGGTTTTTAGCTTTAATATTTCCCATAAATACTATGTTTATATGTGTGATTGCTTATGGTTTTAATGTGCGCATGCGATTGTTTAATTTCCGCAAATTCATGATCAATAGTAGAAGAGGTTATGTATTATGCATGAAGCTCAAATAGTGTGTGATCAGGATAATCTCGGTGAATAATTTAACATTTATTCAAATTTATACATGGTATCAGAGCAATATTGATCATTGGAGCAATTGAAAAACATTGAAGCGGTTCAGTTTTGTGCTGGTGGAATTTGAATTTGCAGCAGTGTTTTCTTGGTGTCGAAGTTGAGATGTCTTTCAACGGATTGCGATTGGAGTATGCCCTTGAGGGCAGCTCAAATTATATTGCATGGAATGACAGGATGGAGGCGGTGATGGATGACGATGGGTTGAAGGAGTTCATAGATACGAAGTTCCAAAGCCTACTTCTAGTGATGCTGGTAACGACGCATGGAAAAAGAAGACAGCAAAGGTGTCGAAAGATTCTGTTGGAGGGTGTGAAGGATCACATAGTGTCCAGACTTCATGGTAAGGCTTCTCCATTCTTGATGTGGAAAGCCTTGACAGATTTATTCCAAAGCAAGAGCGACCAGAGGAAGTTGGCACTCAAGGATAAACTTAGAAACATAAATATGGAGAAAGGTGACAATATGCCCAAGTACCTCACGAAGTTCATCCAATGCAGGGATGAGTGGGAAGTGTGGGGGTGACTATTGATGATGAGGACTTGGTGAGCTTGGCTCTCCTTGGGCTTCCGAAGAGTTGGCATTCCTATCAGGACTCTGTCAATGGTCGGGAGAAATTGCTAGGATGGGAGCGACTTTGGTCAGATCTTGTGCAAGAGGAGATAAGGCGAAGTACCAGGGATGGATCTTCATCAAATAACTCTGATGAAGAGAATTGCGCTTTGGCTGCCAAAGCAAAGAATGGGAAGAGCAATAAAGCTTCTCATTCCGGTGCGAAAGGCAGAAAGCGGGACATGTCGAGAATTGAAGTGCTTTCACTTTCCTGTTTACGGACATTATGCCCTGGGTGTCAGCGAGAAGAAGAAAAATAAGCAGGCTGTTGGATCTGCAGCTGGAGAGGCCTTAGCCTCACAGTTTGAGCTGGATTTTTCGCTGATCGCATGCTTGGTCTCAAGTGTGATGGGTTCGGTGTGGTTTCTGGACAGTGGTGCATCTTTTCACATGACAGGAGATCGAGATTTGTTTACTGATCTAGATGAGAAAGATCTTGGAGTGCATATCGAGATGGGCGATGATGGTAGATACAGTGCGACCGGTATCGGTACCATTTACTTTGAGAGGGAGTTTGGTAAACCCTTCGTATTGAAGGAAGTGATGCATGTTCCAGGATTGAAGAAGAATCTTATCTCTGTGGCGATGTTGGAAGACAAGGGATATGAGTGTTGTCTTTAGCGAGGGAAAGGCTTTCCTGCGCAGTAAGGCAACTGGTGAGACCCGGAGGATAGGGGTTCGAGTTAAGAACCTTTATAAATTGCAAGTAGATCGCTGTGCAACAATGGCAGGAAAGGCAGAAGGAGTGGTGAGCTAGGATAATGGCGAGTTGTGGCACCAGAGATTGGGCCACCTTCACCATGGAGCTTTGAAGATACTGCAGCAGATTTCTACTGAGCTTCCTAAAGGCACTCTTGCGCAGTCAGATCAGTGCAAGGGGTGTACCTTGGAAAAATTTGTGAAAGCCACCTTTCATGAGAAGGATAGTCGCGCCACGATGATCCTTGAGAGAATTCACACAGACGTGTGTGGACCTTTCTCAGTAGCTTCGACAGCAAAGCACAGGTACTATGTGATCTTTGTTGATTATTTTTCTCGAAAGTGCTGGATCTTCTTCATGCAGAAAGAGCGAGACATACTCAAAGTTCTGTGAGTTCAAGGTGCTGGTTGAGAAAGAATCGGGGAAGCAGGTGAAGGATATTAGGAACGACAATGGTGGTGAATTCATCTGTGGCGAATTCAAGGACTTTTGCAGCGCAGAAGGAATTCGAAGAGAGCTCATAGCACCTCATAACCCATAGCAAAACAGGGTTGCTGAGCAGAAGAACAAAATGATCGTGGGTGTTGCATGGGCGATGTTGCATGATCAGGGCCTTCCCAATCGCTTGTGGGCGGAGGCATACAATACTGCAGTATATGTGCAGAACCGTTGTCGTCACAAGATACTTGGCATGAGTACACCCGAGGAGGCGTTTTCTCGTAAGAAGCCTGATATTTCCCATTTGAGGATTTTTGGTTCACCTATTTACATTCATGTGACAAAGGATGCCAGGAAGAAGCTGGAGCCGACCGCAGAGGTTGGGATATTTGTGGGGTACACTGATACACCCCACAACTATAGTGTGTATTTTCCAGACAGTCGCAAGACTGTTGTGTGACGGGATATAAAATTTCATGAGGAGAAAGCCATGAAGTGTTCTCTTGAGAGGGAGCCACACTTGCATGCAGATGAGGAGCTATTAGTTCCTAAGGATGAGCTTCAAGATGTGGATCAGCCACAAGAGGAAGTTCATGGAGTGCAAGAGACCACTCAAGAAGCGCCAACCATCAGAGGGCAGAAGCGCACTACAGAAGCTGAGCGACTGGCTCAAGATACAGAGAAGATTGTAGGACCACCTACAACACAGCACAGATAAAGACAGTCACCTGACTAGTATAATAGATACATGGCTCTTATGAGCAAGTGTATCGTGATAGAGCCAGTGGAGGATCCCGCATGGGTAGATGCCATGGTGGAAGAGTATGATTCGATTGTCAGAAACAGTGCATGGGAGATTGTCCCAAGGCCGGAAGGGAAATCAGTGGTGGGTTCAAGATGGATCTACAAAGTGAAGTAGGTAGCTGACAGGAGTGTGGAGAAGTACAAGGAAATATTTGTTGCCCGAGGCTTTTCACAGATTGAGGGGATCGATTATGAGGAGACCTTTGCACCTATCGCAAGGTATTCTTCCATACGGACGATTCTTTCTCTCTCAGCACAGATGGGGTGGCACATTCATCGGATGGATGTGAAGACTGCGTTCCTCAACGGAGTCATTGAGGAGGAGGTGTACATAGAGCAGCCCGAAGGTTTTGAGATCTTCAGCAGCGAGTCACATGTGTGCAGGCTCAAGAGAGCGCTGTATGGGTTGAAACAAGCACCTCGTGCTTAGTACACACGGATAGATAGTTATTTCATCGGACTTGGATTCTCCAAGAGTGAGGCAGATCCTAACCTATACCAGATTGTGGTGGAGGGTAAGTTGCTGATCATTGTACGTTATGTAGATGATTTGATTTTGACAAGTGATGAACTGTTGATACTCTCATGCAAGGAGAATCTTGCAAAAGAGTTTGAGATGAGGACTTGGGCCTCCTTCATTATTTTCTGGGATTGGAAATTTGGCAGCGCAGTGATGGACTGTTTGTTTCTCAGGGTAAGTATGCCCGGGAGATACTGGAGAAGTTCAACATGCATGGCTGCAAGCCTGCTGATACTCCTCTTCCTGGTGGTTTGAGGAAGGAGGATGCTACTTCGGCAGAGGTAGTGGATGCCACTGTTTATCGACAGTTGGTGGGGTCGCTTATGTATCTAGTCAATACATGACCTGACATATGCTATGCTGTTAACCAACTTTCACATGCTATGGTTAAGCCTACCAAGCTCTACTGGAAGGCAGGCAAGCATGTATTGAGATATCTTAGAGGCACATCGAGATATGGATTGTGGTACAGACAGTCAGATGAGGTGAAGCTGTGTGGCTTCACGGATGCAGATTGGGCAGGGAGCCCAACGGACAGAAAGAGCACATCTAGAGGGATTTTCAGTATTGGGTTGACAACAGTTTCTTGGTACAGCAGGAAGCAGAGAACCGTGGCACTTAGTTCAGCAGAGGCCGAGTAGATGGCAGCGATTTTGGCGGCATGCGAGGCTATATGGATGAGGAAGATCCTGGTCGAGTTGTTCGGTTCACACTTAGAGCCTACTGTGATTTATTGTGATAATCAGAGTTGCCTCAAAATCTCGGTTAATCTAGTATTTCATGATAGATCTAAACACATTGACATCCGGTATCATCATATCAGAGATTGTGTGCAGCGGAAGATCATGTTACTTTCATACATTCCTACTGAGGATCAGATGTTGATATTCGACAAAGGGCTCACCAGAGCAAATTCGAATACCATAGTGTGATAGTTGCGTATAATCCTTTTTTGTTGAGAGGGAGTGTTGAGATTGCACAAGATGATGAGCTTACCGAAAGAAGCTGTTTTCACTAAGTGGGTCTCGTACAGTGCTATTTTGGCTTAAAGTCTATTTTTAGACTATGTCTATTTTTAGACATATGGATCATGTTCTATGAGTTGTAAAATGCTATTTGTGGATGGTTGGTCAAGTCAGAAAAAATAGATGGACTTCTATTTTTAGACATATTGGGCGGAATCTATTTTTAGATTTCCAGTCTAAAAATAGATATGTCGAATATTATTAGCTCTTAATAATATTTGGACTCTAAACATTATCTTATTCTCTTGGAGCACTTCTAAGTGCATGGAACATGTAATGGCGTAAGGAATTATGCTTATTCTTGAGGTTTAGTGGAGCTATTGCATGGAGACTTCAGTTAGAACTCAGGTGACAGAGTTTGGTGGAGTTGATTGAGGAGTTAATGGAGTTGTGTTCAGTTTAACTCAGTTAAACATAGTTGAGCTAGTTGTATCTAGTCTAACTGATCGATACACTAGTGAGAGTGGTGTGAATTAATTATTAATTAATTCACTAATTATAAACTCATAAATCAACTAAAGAATACATCAGTTAACTTCAGTGCATGGACAGTTTCAGTGGAGACTAGTGAAGAGGTAGGTGAAAGAGCAAGTGTGACTATCAGTTGTGACTATACTGGTGCATGAGTTTGCACCACACATTGATGGAGATGCCAATGAGGATTGCGCAGTGCATACTAGAGGGATTCAAACTTAGATTGGGCCATTATTCATCTTGGATTGCGCAGTAGAAGCAGGCTAACAGGTGGAGCAGATTGGAGCATGTGTTTTGCTAGATCTGAGCTTGTGTAGTGTGTAACAATTGGAGATTGTACTGAGAGCTTGTGAGGAGTTTGTATAATGATTGTTACATGATCTCTATAATTATAATATACAGATAGTTGGGGGTTTTTAGCTTTAAGCTTTCCCATAAATACTGTGTTTATATGTGTGATTGTTTATGGTTTTAATGTGCACATGCTATTGTTTATAATTCCACAATTAATGATCAATGGTATAAGAGGTTATGTATTATGCATGAAGCACAAATAGTGTGTGATAAAGATAATCTTGGTGACTAATTTAACAGTTATTCAAATTTCTACACCAATGTTCCGAACAACATGTACTGTGAGTTCTGTGCTTCAATAACTCACAGCACTGAACAGTGCAGGGCTCTAGATGCCCTGGCAGACCAATTAGACCGGTCCTCCTATAGAGTGAATGAGGCTCCCAGAGGTAGAGGAGGCAGTATGAGGGGAGGCTGTATCGGAGGACGGGGTATGCTGAGATGCTACAACTGTGATCAAGAGGGTCATGTGGCCCAAGAATGCCCCCTACCTAGAAGTCCATGGTGTTCCCAGTGCTGCATGAACACACATGTGACAGAGGACTGTCCGGAACTTATCAAAAAGTGGGAGGAACGAGCAAGACAAAGAGGCGTGAATCTGGTGAACACAGAACCTCGAGGGACAGTGACTTTGTCCATGCAGAACGTTGCCATAGTTACACGAGGAGGAAAGAAAATAGGGGAGGATGCTCGTGAGAAGGATCCGATGCGGGTGATCAAGCCCACATCCTCGAAACAACTGATCAGGCTGCAAATGCAGAAGAAATACTTTCGAGAGGCTGTAGAAACTTTTGCCCTGCTGGGGGGAGACAAAGGTATTGAGTTACTTGTGAAGAAAGATATCGGAGAACATAACACTATCGGGGCTCTGATCGAGGAGTGGCTCCACCTATTTCTCAAAATTGTTGAAACCGCTTCAATGCGGGAAAAACTCAAGCATACCATAGAGGAAGTATTGTAGGGGAATGCAGAAGCAAGGGAATCCCCAGAAATAGCACCACAGTATGCAAAACAAGTAAATCGGAACAAACGAAGAACAGGAAAAGAGTTCCGGTTAGACACGCAAGTTGCGAGATTTCAGATCAGGGACACCATGCTCGATTTGGGATACGACGTCAATATCCTGCCTCGGAAGACTTGGGAAGCTCTAGGGAGGCCATGACTAACTTATTTTCCGATCTAGATCAGGATGGAAAACTAGTACTGCATTGTGCTGATCGGCAGACTCAAAGACGTCGAGGTAGACATCGCAGGGGGAAAGACTTACACAGACTTTGAAGTGAAAGATATTATGGGAGACAAGGATCCATACCCTGTATTACTAGGGATTGACTGGGCTTTTGAAAACTATGCCATCATTGATCTCAAGAAGGAGCTGATTATTTTCAAAGATGGGGAAGTTTGGGTCACTTAGCCTCTCGACCCGTATCAAGGTCCGAGATATACCAAAATAGTAGATAACAGGGACGATGCTCAGATATTGGATAACCTCTATCAGATGACAATAGGGAAGAGGGAGGATTACATTAACCTGATAGCAACCGGCTCCGTAAGCTGGTGAAGTGTCCAGAGCCCGGAGCTAGGCTCAGAACTAGCTTGGGAGGAATGGCATCAAGGCGAGTATGAGACCAGCACAAGGAGATGAGCTAATATTGCAAGAATCCATTGGATTGGGGTTGAGATAAGGGAGTACCCCACCTTGTCCAATATGCAAGCAGTAAATACCTTCATTGCAAAGGTATAAGAAAAGGTACCAGAGGAAAATAGGATACCACTCTTGGATGTGGCACTATAGTCCACATCAGCCAGGTGGTGGAAAAATCACTACAACTCCCTGTCACCATGGAGTTGTGTTGTGGAGGCTTTGAGGGCGCGGTTTAAGGAAGACGATGGACCTCGAAGCAAGAAAATATACCAAGGAAATTTTGATCCGAGAGACCATCTGACAGTCTGTCAGGAGTAGTGGCGAAGGGTGGGATACCCGGAGGAGCTATGGGTACATCAGTTTTTCCACTCCTTGGATACCATTCCGCATGCCTAGTACCTAGAAGAAGAGAGGAAGAAGGGGACCAGTTCTTGGCAGGAGGTTGCAGAAATTTTTTTTTAGTGCTTCTCATTTAAGGGGAAGACAGAGCCAATATCCCAAGCATTATAGGCCATAAAAGGAATATTTTTTTTCCTCGATCAGAGCGTAGACGGGAGGCCATTGGTGCTGAATCCCGATGGCAGATGCAAGTTGGCTTGCCAAAGGATTGATAGCGAGCCAGATGATGACAGTTTGGAGGACCAGAGGCACCTATAATTTGAAGAGAGAGAAGGAGAGTGGAACATCAAAGAAGAGCCTATCATCGAAGGAATACATCTACTTCCATTGAGGACTAAAAAACTAAATATCGGCACAGAGGAAAAACCCAAGATGGCTATAGTTGGGGACTACTGGGATGAGGAGACGACGAAGGAAATTTTTAGTCTCCTACAGGAATACAAAGACCTATTTCCTTCCTCAGTTGTGGGTTTAAAAGGGATCAAAGGGGATCTTGGAGAGATGAGGATTATATTGAAGCCGGATGCCAGGCCAGTGAAGCATCGCCCTTACCAGTTGAACCCACGGATAAAGGAGAAGGTCAAAATAGAGATCGACAAAATGCTGAAGGCAGGCCTAATTTTCCCTATGGAAGAAGAAGAGTGGGTGAGTCCCATCGTCATTTAAAATAAGAAATCCAAATCAGAAATCTGCATCTGTGTGGACTATCGAAGTTTGAACAACGCCTGCATCCATGACCCATTCCCCACCCCATTCAGCGACAAAGTACTAGACAATGTTGCAGGGAATGAGGCATACTCCTTCACCGATGAGTTCTTAGGATATCATCAGGTGCACATCGCGGAAGAGGACAATAAGAAAACGACATTCACCACAAAGTGGGGGTCCTTTGCATATCACGTGATGCCGTTTGGGTTGAAAAATGCACGTGCCATGTTTTCTAGGATTGTCATAGCTGCTTTCTTGGAATATATTCATAAGTTCCTATAATTCTACATGGACGACTGGACAGTCTACAACTTTTTGAAGTATCACGCCACCCTGCTATGCATAATGTTTGACCAGTGTCAGAAATTGCAAATTTCATTGAACCTGAAGAAATGTATCTTTGCGGTTTCGTTTGAAACGCTCCTAGGACATGTGGTGTGTAGGCAAGGGGTCTGTGTTGACCCCACCAAGGTGGCAATGATCGTCCACATGGAAGCACCGGAGACTGTGAAACAATTGAGATCACTGCTAGGGCACACATACTATTACAGGCGGTTCATCTGGAACTATGCAAAGATAACTGCTCCTTTGGAAAAGATACTGTAGAAATAAGGCCCTTGTTTTGAATTTTGCATAAAGATAGATTTTGGGTTGTGGATCGGCACATGGCAGGCGCAACAATGGTAGGTAGCGCAGATGCTGAGGTTGTGGAGGAGCAGGAGATAGACGACGAGGTTTGCGCAGAAAAGTGCAGACGAAGGGAAGATGTGGCAAAGGACAGATAGTGGAACTCATGTGCAACAGGAAGAAGCCGAAAGCAGCTGAGTAAGAACACAAGAGAAACTAATAATGGTGCTGGAGGGTGAATAAATAGGCCATCACCCAGCAGAAAAAGGGACATGCACAGATACAGAAAGGGGTTAGAGCAGAACGAAGCTGAAGAGCAAACGCCACAGGAGACATTTGTTCTGGGCACACCATTCTTGTATTTCATGTGACTCTATCGATTTGTTATTGCGTAGTATCTCTCTCTGTCCTGCAGGACCTTTGTAATGGAATTTGGAAGCTCATTCTGTCGAGCAATGTAACTCGTGATCCTGCTAAATGGTTATTAATAGATCTGAAGGTTGTTGTCTTACCGTATGACTTGAATGTGTTGCTTAATGACTGTAGTACTTTAAAATTTTATTTGCTTAGTATCTGCATAATTTTCTAAGAAGATATTCTACGTATAATGTTATGCATGTGTATGAATCTGTGGTAGCTTCAAGTTGCGGATCCATCTGCCGATACCAATCTGTTCCCCTCCTTCATGTGGTCACGGCACGCCTCGGGTGAGACTTTCTTCTCTTCGGAGTAGGGTGAAAATGCCGTCGTGGTGCTAGACTACAACGGACTCCATTGTTGGCCCAATCTTCAAACCTAGGTCTTGCCCGTGAGACCTCTTTCCTCGCCAACAAATTTAAAGAGAGGGTAGTTTGAAGAAAAAGTGTCTATTACATTTGAAAGGTTGTTTATTTGAAATTTTGGGAGAGACAACAAAATCAAAATGCCTCCAAAGGGGAAGGTAAATAAGGGAGGCAAACACAATATATTTGAGCCCACCACTATTCAAAAAATCACTGCCTCTCCCTCAGTCTTGTCCTACTTTCAAGAGGTTGGTTGCTTTGACTTTTGTAGTAGAATATCAGAGGTCACTAGCCACCCTTATTTGACTGAGATGTTTGCCCTGAGATTGGATGGAAAACAAGTTCACATAGTAGGTCTAGATTTTGAGCTTACTCCTAAAGCTATTTCTAAAGCAACCAAAATCCCTTACATAGGAGAGGAGTGGTTCAAACAGTCATACCTTGACCTCAGCCACTATCAACCTTTTCTAAAACCAAATCATCAAGATGCATGTAGCTCCATTTTTCCTTTTTCACACTTGCTGGATAACTATGCAGTCCTCCTGAAAATAATCATGAAGTTTTACACTTGTGAAGGTATATTCTCCCAAGTATATACCTATCACATCAGACTCATTATGCATTTCACAAAATCTAAGTTGCTAAACCTACCATTTTTCCTGTGAAAAAGTATAGACAAGATGTCTTCCTTGGTTAAAAAGAAGCCTCCAATTCAGCAGAAAGCAAGTTTATTCCATCACTCTCTCATTAAGATCATTATCCTTCACCAGCTGGAACAAAAGGGCATCTCTTAGGAAACTTTCATCTCTCACCCTGATTTCACTTTTGCATCCTCTATGCCACTACAAATCAGGACATTTTCATCCCAAGACCCTCCTCATGCTCATTCCTCACCATCGACACCTTATGTTTCCCCTTCTTCTCATGAGTCTACTCCCCAACAAAAAGCATCCTCCATGGATGACGGTGAGAAAGAAGAATGCAGTAAAAGAAAACAAGGAAGTGTTGGTGACGAAGAACAAGGAAGTGATGGTGACAAAGAACAAGAAAGTGATAAAAGCAGCAGTAGAGGGAAAATTAAGAATGATGAGGCAAACAGTCCACATCTCAGTGGAAGCAGCAAACTTGATAAATAATAAGACAACCCTCAAGAGGAAGGTGAAAACAATAAGGATGATAAATATTGCTCACAAAGGGATGACAAAAGCACAGATGTTGAAAGTGGCAACCCACAGAAAAATAGTCAAGTTAGTGGTAGCCCACAGAGAGATAGTGAGGACAGTAAAGAAAGAGGCAGCTTTCAGCAAAACAGTAATAGTGAGAGAGGTAGTCCACCAAGGGAGGACAAAAATAGTGATAGAGAAAGGGACAGTCCATAAGAAACTCAAAACAGTTGTTGAGCATTGGAAAAGGTATGAATTCACTATGTGTTTTCTCATTCTTCTACTTTAAAAATAACTCTTTTTACTTTAGAAAGGTGACTTATTACAGAATTATGGTAGAATTGCAAAGACTTATGTTTATTGTAAAATGTAACTAAAAAAATGCCTTTTATTGTCAAAAACAGGAATCAAGTGAGGTGAACAGCTATACCAGAGGCGAGGCTAAACCAAGAGCAACTGATGTTCCTCTAGTGATAGACCAAATCCTGCCTAAGAGAAGAAAATCCAAACACATTGCTTAGAGAAGGCAGTGGACAACTCGGCTTCAGTCAAAGGAAATCAAGTGACAGCTAAAGAAAGAAAGGAAGAAAACCCCTCAGGATCCTTTGATCCTGAGGGATCGCTATTCAAACCTTATCTCATTCCTTGTCTTATCTATTGAGTTTTTTATATAAGGCAACGCCTTTAGAGACTGAAGGAGTCGAATCATTTGATTAAAACATTCCTTTTGTAATTCTGCACTTTATTGACTCTCGTGATCAGAGAGCGAACGATGTAAACACTTTTATGTTCAATTAATACAAATATGCATTTTCATTTCATCTCTCAAGCTTTGAAGTAACCTAGCAGTGTTTCACTGGTGCTAAGGGCCCAGCGCTAGTGGAATCGATTTGCTGTTTTTATTTCTATCCTTTAATTACTATTGCGTGGTAGTTGTATTTGGTTTTATTACGATTGCAGAGTTATTTAATTACTGTTGAATTTCTTATTGGTATTGCTGTGTGCGCTAATGAATTGCATTGCTGATCCATTTAAACAAGGATCTTAATTCCTGTATTATTCATCTTGTTATCACTTATAAAGCTTTTTGTTCAATGTTTAACTCTGTTTGTTGTTCCATTGGATTGTTGTTCATTTCGATTGTTACTTAACAATGTTTGTTGTTAACAGGGTTGGTGTTTAATAGGAATTGCTATTGGATTTCATTAATTTCATGTCTGATGTTTACATTAATTAGTTAGTAATTTTTGTTCAATTCCAGTGTGCTGTTCATTTCTAATTCATTAGTTTCAGATTGTAGAAAGATTGTTTATTTCTAGTTTGTTGTTTATACACATAGCTATTCAATTACAGATTGTTGTTCATTTCCAATTCTTGCTTTTAAAAGAGTTCTTCTTAGTTTACTATTAACAGCAGTTAGTTCAATTTCGATTTCACTTTGATTGCTTAAGAGGAGGACTGTCAACTGTAGAGAACATTGGTTATTTCTTCCAAGTTCCCATATTGATTGCCTTGTTCCAGTTTGATTTCAGTTGCATCAAATTCTAAAGGAATGAGTTATTGCTACTGTATCCTTGATTGATGTTTTGCTGAGTGAATAGCTAGCTTTTAGAGTATTTGAGTTTATGTTATTGTAATTATATTTCTTTTCAAGCATCCGTTTACTCTTGTATTTAGAATACTATACTACATCTCTCATAGCATTACTCTTAGCTCAAATAGCAGTCTCAAACAGAGTACACTCTTGAAACAAAAATTCATTCTCGGATTGATAATTAATGTAGGATAAATAGGTGTTAAAAATATAACTTTTATACCTCAACATTTTGGTGCCGTTGCCAGGGAGAGTGTATGCCATTTAGAAGGAGTGATGCACATTTGATTTTTTTCTGCTTGGGAATTGGGTATTAAAGACAGAAGGTAAGAACCTGCGCACCGAGCAAGGAACATACTTGCTCACAGCTTGCTTCATAGCAGAATTGAGTAAAATTTTTCTTTAGGTAGGAATGAAAGATTGATTTTTGAATGAATAGACCAGCTAAACAAAACAAAATTCATCCTAAACCCGAAAAACCTAAGGGACTAGTGACCCTTGGGCGAACAACTTTCATTGACGAAATCCTTAACAAAACTGAATCTAAGCCATCAATAGGACCTAGGAAAGTTATCTCTAGACAACCTACTAGTTCCCTTCAGGCCACAGAGTCACCTTCTATAGCCTTTGCTGAGATATATATTCAAACAGAAGGAATTGAGCAAAATTCCCAAGAAATTGAGAATCCCTGCCTAATTTCTCCACAAGAAGCGAACTCTAGTAATCTCCGCGAAGGAGAAGGGGAAAAAGGGGAAACAGAAGAACCCAAATCTCCTCTTGAAATAGTCCAAACAGTGAGCAGCCTAGATAAGGGAAGCGTTGTCAACCTCATTCAAAACAAAGGACCTGAATCTCATCAGACAGTAGGCCAACAAGGAATACTTATTATTCCAGATCAAGGGAGTGTTGTCAAAGTCATTCCTACTCCTCCTAGTTAGCCTAGGAATTCCCTTGAGATCCCAGAAGGATATTGGCACATATTTGATCAAATGGCCCAGAACCAGAACCAGAACCAGTAAACACCTTAGCAAACTTCCACACTGCAATATCCCATAGTGGATACTGCAGTTAATGCACCTATGAAAGCCATTCCTCTTCAACATATTCCTACATTTAATGGCTTGACATCAGAAGATATAGATGCATTTCTGTTTGAATTCGATGTATTATTCAGGGGGTATGACTATACCACCGATCCCCAAAAATTAAAACTATTTCCTTCCACATTAAAAGGAGCGGCCTTACGATGGTTTATGGGGTTAGGCGGGGGTGTTATAAATGATTGGGATCATATGAAAGCCGTGTTTCTAAAAAAATATAAGGGTTATTGTAGGTCTCGGGAACTAAAAGATGAAATATTTCAAATGATAGCAAAACCTAATGAAATTCTAGAAGAATATGTGGAACAGTTTCAATACAACCTCTAGAGATCTCCTTATGCATCTTTACCCTTACCTGATAATGTGCTGAAGACTACATTAATTAGGGGGATGAAGGATCAATGGGTTGAAAAATTAAATATTATGGGAAAAGGTGATATATATCAGGAAAGCTATGCTAACATTATTGATTTGTGTATCAAGAGTTTGAGGGGCAATACAAGGCTAAAATCAGCAGAACGTGACATGATCACAAGGGATAATAAGACCTCTAGCGAAGGTGTAACTCGTGCAGAGATTGGAAATCTGCTGGAAGATTTTAAAACAGATATTCTAGGGACTCTAACAACGCAGCTCGACATTATGCAAGCCAAACAAAGCAAGCAGAAGCAGAACACAATTTGGCAATATTCTGTCCTAGATGCAAGAATAAACACAACCACAAAGAGTGCCCGTTGGATATAGTCAAAATTTGTGCCATTTGCATGAAAGATCACCCCACAGAAGGATGTTCCTCACTTCTTGGGTTGAAAGTAGTCTATAAAGAGGTAGAAGAAGAATCAAAAGTGGTATGCTTACTTAATCAGCGCCGACAATGGTAGCCACGACAATCAGGTATGTCAACTAATCCATTTTCTTCCTTTTAGCCTCCTCAATATAATGCTAAAAAATATAATGGAATGTGGCAAAATCAACCACCTTTCCTTAATTGGTCACAACAGTAATTTCCGACATCATCATGGCCAAATCAAACAAACCAAACTAATTGGCCAAATTTTCCTTTTTGCTCACCGTTTTGGCAAAAAATGCTTATCCAACACAATGGTCCCCCTCTACTTCGTAGAGTCAAGCCTGGCAGTCAAACTGGAAAAGACCTAAAAATCAGCCAGCTGGAACAATTCCCCTCTCTCAACCTACACTTCCAACTCCCTATACATTACCACAAAACCCCCAGACCAATTTAAGACCGCAACTCCCAGCCCAGCCCAACCCAAACCCAAATAATAGGCCA
Source organism: Pinus albicaulis (assembly GCA_034641835.2). Taxonomy (NCBI): domain Eukaryota; kingdom Viridiplantae; phylum Streptophyta; class Pinopsida; order Pinales; family Pinaceae; genus Pinus; species Pinus albicaulis. Next base: position 90,598 of record JAXQQM020085033.1, read on the forward strand.
GTTCAGTCTGTCCAAATAATGGAACCACAAAAATTAGAAAATGAACTGAGGGAGTGTAATGACCTTCAATTGAGGTCTGAGTGCACAGTAGAAATAGATAGAGACAAAAATGTTCACACTGAAGATCCATTACCTGTAGAACAAACTTTGCAAAAAGAGAAGGTGGTTCAACAACAAAATCAACATCAAACTCCACAACAAGCCACCACCTCTTCTCCACCATTCCCAGAACGGTTAATCATACCACGCCCATTAGAATATGCTGATTTTGATCTTCTGGGAGAATTAAAAAATTTGTGTATAAAAATCCCTCTCCTCCAAGCTATCCAAGACATTCCTATTTATGCAAAACCATTAAGTAATGTGCATAAAGAAGCCGAAGAGGAGAACAACAACCAACCCAACTGTCCAAATAGTCGGTACTCTATTTGACTTATTATCAGGAATGGAAACACCTATAAAATATGAAGACCTAGGAAATCCTATAGTGACAGTGCAAATCAATGGGAAATTGTTCCCAAATGCCTTAGTTGATTTGGGAGCTGCAATCAATATCCTAACAACCACCACCTGTAAAAACCTTGGCATTACATCATTAGAACCAACAACAATCTTATTAGAATTGGCTGACCGATCGGTAGTCAAAATAGAAGGTACACTACAGGATGTAATGGTATCCGTAGATTCTTGGGAATACCCTGCTGACTTCCTGGTTTTCAACCCGAAGAACCGGCTAGATGGACACCCATTAATTCTAGGTAGACCTTGGTTGGCAACTGCCGATGCTTATATTGGCTGCCGATAAGGCAACATGACAATAACAAGGGGAAATTATGTCAAGAATCTAGCTTTATATCCCCCAGCCCAACCAAGCCTATAAATAATCAAAACAAGGAAGCAACCTGTATCATATCTGATGGACAATATGAGATCACCTCTAACCATAGAAGATGCCCTCGATTTTAAAGATCAAACAGAGGATGATATCATTAATAGTCTTATTAACAAACCACAAATTAGATCCCATCTAAAATGTCACATGATCAAGGCAGCATTTGATAATAAAGAAGAAGAAGATCCCCTAAAAGATATTCCTGATCAAATAATACCGACTACTTCTGTGTACAATAGTAAGATTGTGGAAATTGAACCAGGAAAAACTTTAAACATTAACAGAAATATGACTGCTGAACAAGAAAAGAAGACAGTCCAATTACTACAAAAATATAAAGCATCATTTGCATGGGATTATGTAGACATGAAGGGAATTAACCCCAAATTATGTACACATCACATACACACTGAAAAGGATGTGAGACCTATTCGCCAACCCCAACCAAGAATAAACCCTCACCTTAAAGATATTGTGAAAGCTGAATTACAAAAATTGTTGGATGTTAATTTCATTTACCCAATATTTGATAGCAAGTGGGTCTCCCCATTAGTAGTTGTACCAAAGAAGAATGGGAAGTGGAGAATATGCGTAGATTACTGGGAACTCAACAAGGCAACCCAGAAAGACCACTTTCCCCTTCCTTTCATTGACCAGGTGTTGGGGTTCCCATGTTTTGGCCAGATTGGCAAGACCAAAAGATGAGACAACATCAAAACCAATTTGGGATCCTAGGATCTAGCCCTCCTGGATCTGGAGAGGGATCTCTCCAAATAGAGCAAAGAATGATATATCTCTTTGAAGCTCCAATGAGATGTTAAGCTACTTATGAAGCACAAAGGGGGTTTAAAATGATTTGGTTGGTTGGTTGTTGGGTTGGTCATGAGATCATAGACTGAGAAGGTAATGGGAGGAAAGGAGCAAAGCAGTAGGACGTTTCGGTCAAAGAGGATAGGTCAATAAAGTGACATCCATTGGGCTATGGATTCATGAAATGGAATTACTTGCAAACCACTAGCCAAGGCTTTCAAAGGGAAAGTTATCTATACTAAAGGATCCTTTAGATAGATGGTGGAATGGAACATTAAGGATTGAAAGTGAAAGAAGGAAAACAACCCAATTTCTGTCTATAGATCAGGTCAGAGGTCATTTAACTCTAGGCCTGCTTGGACATACTCAAAGGCAGCTCTCAATGAAGTCACAAAGGGGAAACTTATAGATTGGACCAGAGGTCATTTAACTCCAGCTTAGCTTTAGCATGCTCCAAGGGAAAACAGAGATAAGTTTTAATACCGAGCTAGGGTCTATAGATCAGAGAAGGAATTTGAAGCTTCAATGCTTTGACACCAGCAAGAGATATTAGAAAGGCTAGCTAGTCACACAAGGACCCTAGTGGACAAGGCTAACTCTAATCCCCAGTTTCCCAAATCTTCCAGCTTAAACCCAACAAGAACAACTAAGCAGCAAACCCAAAATTCATACATCAACTAGCAGCATATGGAACCGATACACTGGTTAAATTAGCTGAATTCATTCTTAGATCCACAATCAGAAGAAAACATTAAAGGCAAGGAGAGTAGAAACATAGGGTACCTAACAAGGGTAAATCCTATGCCATATTTCTGATGCGAGCCAGAAGAAATGAACAACATGAAAATGTAAATAAAGATACAAAGAGAGAAACATCACCCATAGTAATAGACCAGGATCTTGTGAAATTTGCTTGATTAATTGATGCAAAACCAGTCACATACACTGAGCTCAATGGCTGATTACAATCCAAAATTTCTCCTCCCAGCCTACTGCATTACAAACTACACTGCTACTCTCTCCAAAAACTATTCTAACAGTAAAAAATGAAACCCTCTAACTACAACAACAACAACCGAACAACAACATTTTACAATATGTTCACGGGGATTCTTATAAGTATAAGAGGAGCAGAGGAGGTAGGTGAAATCTAAATGCAACATTAAAACTCTCAAGCAGCAAGAGGGTCGAAGCCCATTATGTTTAAATTCTGTGCATTTAACTATGGCACTCTTTGGGTGAAAGAATGGTCTTCGTCAGGCTTCCATTTACTCAAGGTATGTCTCTGATGTACTTGTTGTAGCCTTTTGAAGAGTTCTAGTGAATAAACCAAGGTGGATAGACAACTGTGAAGTCTGCCATATCGCATAACTAATGCACTGGTAGCGTAGGATCGTTATCAGGGCGAAATTTCCACAGGGAAACGAAAAAGCATGCAGACGGTATGAGCACTTCGTCCTCTGTGGAAAGAACATTCTACTTATGGTTACACTGATACATATCATTTTCTGTGCATTGGACCTTCTGAGCAGCCCACAATGTCTTCAAACTGGTACCTTTGCCTTCTATATCCCTGAAAAAAGGCTCAAAAATCTTCAATTACATGCCTTAAACTCTATGTTTTCCCCACTGATACTCTTTTGCTTCCCAGGCCTTTCTCCATAATTTCAGCTCCTAAAAATGGTCCTTTCCTGTGTTCTCTATCACTGTAATAGAGACTGTGAATCATGGCAGATTTCCACCGTTCGTACCCTACAAAACACACAAACATGTTAAGGAAACAATGCATGGGAAGGTGGATGCAGTGGGGAAAGTGAGAATGACAACGCAACATGGCGAGAAGGTGGAATAGCGCGGGGTGATGGTGAAAGCGCAGCGAAACAGTGGAACATGGTGAAAGTTGGCGAAATGCAGCGGGTTCTAATGCAAAACAGTGATATTGGGTCCTTTGAATGCAATATAAATGACGAACACACGTGGAATAATGATGTGGCGGGACCGGTCAATGGCGGGCGTGAATCTGGACCATCCGATCTCAGGAGGAGATCGACGGTGAAAAATGTAGCAGAGGGCGACAGATGGTGGGCCAGGGGTATTTTTTGCCTTGGTTAACTCCCGCGCAACTCTGTGGTGCGACTACCGTCGGATGGCCCGCCCCAAATCGGACGGTGTACAATGATATCGCGTCGGATCTATGGTCAAACAATAACACGCGATGGAGGGTGGTTTATGAACAGTGCGCGGAGCCACGCGTCACGCGATGAGTGGAATCACTTCGAAATGAATAATGTCGCCCACCTCCCAAAGGCGGTGTGATAGATACCGCCAGTTTCTGCACAATGTTTTGACGCGGGGACCACCGGGGCGGATGAATATGGACTGTTGATTCGACAGGTTAAATGGACAGTTGTAATGCAATCAGGCGGTGAAAAGAGGTGGGGACCACGGGCGCGATGGGATTGCAAAGACCATCGGATGGTCGGGAAATCAACGGTTAGAAACGCCCCCGATAACCAAACGTGCTAAGCGCTTTCTGGGCCAGTGCCTGGTTTCGGCGCTCGGGACATGTGGGGAAAAGGTCAAGGGAGCTAGCTTGAAGGGGGCTGAGACCCATATATGTCCAAATGTGGGTTTTTGAACCCTTTTCAATGCAATTCGAGGCCAGAAATGGGTAACGATAGGGGAAAGAAGGGGAAATTAAACCACACCAGGTGTGTGTGCGTGGTTTAAGGGGATTTTTGGGATGATTTAGAAGGACTGAGGGAGGGATTTCGGGGTGAAAAGGAGGCTTTGAAAAAAGGAAAAAAGGGATGAAATTAAGAATTTTGCAGGGGTACAAGGGGCAAATGAAGGCCTTTAGGAGCACAATTTTTTGCAATCAGAGAGGCTTTATAATGGGAAACAACAGAGGGGATTTAACAAAGGGAAAAGGCACAGGGAGGCTTTAAGGATGATGTGTTTTCAGGGGAAATGAATGCCTTGAAGACTCAAACAACATTTTAGCCCCCTGTTTGCTTGTCAAAAATTTATAGGGGGCTAACACCAGGTATTATATACATTGGCAGGAAAGAAAATATTTTCTTTCCTAGATGGCTTTAGTGGGTACAATCAAATCCAGATTGCCTCTGAGGACCAAGAAAAAACTAATTTTACCTATCCTTGGGGGACATTTGCCTACAGAGTCTTACCCTATGGCCTATGCAATGCCCTTGCTACATTTCAGAGGGCCATTCTCAGCATCTTTTCAGATTTAATAAATGAAGTGCTCGAAGTATATATGGATGACTTCACACCTCACAGAGATGATTTTGAGCCAGCATTAGAAAAATTAGAAAAGGTGTTGCAAATATGTATTGACACTAGGTTTTGTTTAAGCCATGAAAAGTGTCATATGATGATGACCGAAGGACTTATCTTAGGACATTATATTTCAGAAGCTAGAATTCAGGTGGATCTAGCCAAAATTCAGATAATTTTGTTAATACTTACACCCACCACACAAACAGAGGTACTTAGCTTTCTTGGATTTTCCATTTATTATAGAAGATTTATAGAACATTATTCTCGAATAGCTAAACCTTTATATGCACTAACAGGAAATTTTGATTTTATTTGGATAGATAAATGTGACAATGCTTTGAAGGATCTGAAAAAGCTTGTATCAACAGCCCCAGTTCTGAGGGGCCCAAATTGGAATTTTCCATTCCAAATTTCATCTGATGCCTCAGACACAACGATTGGAGTAGTGCTCAGGCAGGAAGAGGATAAAAAACCAGATGCAATCTATTATATCAACAAAAATCTATCTCCTGTTGAACTAAACTATACTGTGACTGAGAAGGAATTTTTAGCTATAGTACATGCTGTAAATAAGTTTAGACATTATATAACTGGGTATCCTGTAGTTTTATATACTGATCACTCTGCCATTAAATTTTTAGCAAATAAACCTGTTACAAATGGAAGAGTGATAAGATGGTTGATTTTATTGCAGGAATTCGATATTACAATAAAAGATCGACTTGGAAAAGAGAACCCTGTAGTTGATTTCCTATCACGAATGCCAAAGCCAAGAGATGCAGCAGCAGTCGAAGACCACTTCCCAGATGAACATTTGTTCGCTGTTACTGTTAGAACCCCATGGTATGTTGATATAGAAAATTATTTGGCAATAGGTAAATTACCTAAACATCTAACCCTTAATGAACGAAAGCAAATAATACAACGTAGTACCCGATTCTCTTGGATTGGGGGCTACCTGGTTCATACAGGGTCAGATATGCAAATTAGGAGATGCATCCGAGAGGAAGATGTATTTGATATTCTGAAAAAATGCCATGATGGACCGTGTGGTGGACATTTTGCAGATCATAGGACCGCTCATAAGGTTTTACAGATAGGCTACTATTGGCCTACCATTTTTAAAGATGCTAAAAAATTTGTGCAGGCCTGTGATAGCTACCAAAGGGCGGGTCGCCCTGGACAGTCCAACGAAATGCCTTTGAACCTGTTAGGGTCCCGTGATTTGGCCGATTGGCGAGCCAAATGACGATGTAACATCAAACCAAGCTTTGGAGCCCAAGGACCTAGCCTTCCTGGACTCAGAGAGGGCTCTCTCTATTAGGTGTAAAGGATATCGGTGTATTTGCTTATGGTGTTCTGAAATTAGGCTAGTTATGAAGTATGTTTTTAGTTTTTTGATTTTTTAAGTTTGTGAGGGATAAAACTGATCAAATACATAAACTGGATAACAAGATGTAGATAAATTGGGCTATGGGGTCAAACAGGTCAAGGAAGCTATGAGGTGATGATGTAAAGCTGCTGTAGGGCCGATTTGATTCACGGTAGAAGGGATCTTTGGGCAAAATGGGTTAAATGGACAACAAGTTGGTGAAAGACAAAGGGATTTCAAGTGTAACTAGTTGATAGAAGACATAAACATTTTATAGCAAGCCATTAATCATGTTAAATGTAACTATGAGCTAATTAATACATAGAAATCAAACATTCCAGCCATACATAGAGGTATAAGACCCTCTAACTTCGGGAAATGGCTATCAGACTTTGGGGAAAACACATAAGACAAACTAACAACTCATAAACTACGCCGGAACGCCTAAACATAGTCTCTAAGTCATTGGGCACTTTGGCAAACAAGCTTTCATAGTTTTAGGCAAAGGGCTAGATCGGGACTAGGCCTCCTTGGTTCAACAAGATGATCAACTAATCAGTCAAAGAGAAAGTTTTATGGACAGAACTATGGACAGCTTATAGGTAGGCAGGGCACACCATACATCCTACTCAACATGCATAGAGCTTGTGAATAAAACTAGCAAACATTATCCTTAAGTTACTAAAGAGCAGTTAAGAATTCTTTAGCATAACTAAGGAAGAAGAAAACATCAAGCTATGAAGATTCAGGAATTTTGAGGTGCCTCCATGGGCATATCTCAAAACTAATCTCTACTGATCTATAGCAGCAAGAAGCATGTATTGTGGATGAAAACTAGAAGACAAAAACATAGCAAGAAACACTATACCATTCTACCATGTCATGGAATCCATCACCAATCCTTCATCATTCCTCAAAAGCATCCAAGAGGCAGTCCAAAAATCATAACACAAATGTATTCTTCAAAGCTCATATGAACAATGTATTATTTCTTCTCTCAAGTTCAGCCTCTGATTTACAAAGAAACCCATGGAATAAATAGGCTTGAGGGAGGAAAACCTCATGGAGCAACTAGCTATCCCATTGGCCAAGTCAAAATATCTAAACTTGTCCTTGAGGCTTTGCAAAGCCCAAGGCACAAAATATCCCATAAAATATCTAAAAACTTGCTAAAAACGGAAATTATATTGACTTTACATCATTTCCCAAGGATAAAAATAGCTTAACGCACATTTGGGAAAAGCAGATTTTTGAGGTTCAAAAATTACAAAAATACTTCATATTTATGCCTGAAAAAGGTCCCCTAACTTGCTGGATGCAATTGGTAGCTTTCCCGATGTCGAAATGGGGCTCATGAGGGCTTTCTGGAAAGCTCTCTGTGTCTACTTTCCGGCACAACTGAAACCATATCAATCTGAGGCATGGAAGTCATATAAAACTGTACCTGTGTGCAAAAACCCAGAAAATAGCAGACTGCTGATATGGCGGGCAGAATGTGCAAAAAGAGGGCATTTTTCGCCAATTTGAGGGGGCGAATGATCTCCAAATGCTCTGAAAATTGCTGGAGACCTGCTCATGGAATTATGGCATCCATCGGTATCATCCTCTTCCCTTGACAACTCCTCAAACTGAAATGGCGAAATTATGAGTTTTTGACCAAAAACCCAAAAAATGCCAAAAAACAAAAAGTTGCCGAAAAAGGCCCAAAAATGGCATGCATGACCCTCAAGGGTCCATAGCAACATGCTCCGAAGCTGAGGCCAAAATATCAAGGGCTGATATGCTTTTACCTTCTTTCCGTGCTAGGCGCTTCCCCTTTACCTTCTTCAATTTCTCTTGTGCTGCCTTTAGTTTGCGCCGGGCAAACTAATTCAGCTTTTGGAAGTGGTGTGTCCTCTTCCTCTGCAGCTCTAAATCTCTATTGGCCCTCTCAAGCTTCATTTCCAAATGTTTGTTAGCTCTTTCAAGCCAAGCCTCTTTGTTTTCCTCAATTTCCTGCTCAAGGAGTGTAGTGAGAGGAAAGGCTTGGAGCTGGGCTTGCTCTTCTGCTCTCTGCTTCTCCAAGGCTCTTTTAAGCCCGATGGTCCTAGGCCTCTTCTGCCTAGGTTGGTCTTCCTCCGCTTCATCATCAAACTCACCAATGAGCTCTTCAATTCTTGCTTGCGCCTTTTCTGCCTCTTTCTTATACTTAATCGCCCGTGCCTCATGAACAACTGTGTGCACATTCATTTGTTTGTTTTCAATCTCCAAGAAATGATTGAAATTCCTTGCCCTTTGAAGATCTTGCTCCAATACCTCAATTTGCTCTTCCTTGTGGATTAAGAGATTTTCAAGAAGGCGTGCCTCATTGTCACTATCATCGCTTTGGATAGGGATAATAGCTAATTCACCTCCATGTTTTGTACTTTCCCCGACTTTTATTTTACCTTTGAAAGCTAATCTGGCGCTTTTCCTCCTTGGCATGCTAGAAGGTGTCTTTTTGGGCAATTTCCTCTTGCTAGGAACAATCTTTGTCACTGTTAAGGTGGCAGCCTTAGCTTGCTGTTCTTCATCAATATCTTGTCCAATTTGTGGCTCAAGAGGTATTTCAATTTCCTGCCCAACTTGTTGTTCTTCATCTTGCACTTGCTGCTGTTCTTCTTGGACCTGCTGTCCTTCACTTTCTATTTGCTGCTGTCCCTCAAAATCCATCTGCTGCTGTCCCTCATCCCTTTCTTCTTGCTGCTTTTCACTGCCCTCTCCTTCCTCCTGTTGACTTGACTGTCCAGTAGTCATTCTGAGCCTCCTAGGAGTAGGCCTACTAGACAAAGGTACCGGGCGATGGATGGGCTGAGTGGGAGACACATGAACAGGAGGAACAGCAGAGAAGTATGGATGGCTGATGAATAAGTCCCATGAAACTTCTTTCTTCTCTAGCTAGTGTAGGAAGATAATCTTGATCAAGGAATGATGAAAAAGAGAAGGGATTTGCTGAGGTGGAGCCTTCTTTTGGACAGTAGATGCCATTTTCTCTATGCTCTTGGACAAAAAGTAAGGAAGGTTTAGTTGCCTGCTTCTGGTAAAATGCATCAATAAGCGGACATGGTAGGCATAAATTCGATTAAACCTCCCTTCACAAGTGAAATATTTCATTATGGCTTTCATAAGCGGAGCATAGCTGTCAAGAAGATATGAAAAAGGGAAGATAACAGTGACAGCCTCTCTATGTTCAGGCTTGATGAAAGGTTTGTAATCCTCTAAGTCAAGATGAGCTTGTTTAAACCATTTTTCGCCATGATACGGGATCTTGGTGGCCTTGGACACATACCTTGGAGAAATTTTGAAATCAAGATCCGCCACTTGGAAGTGTTTTTGTTTGAATCTCAGGGCGCACAAGTGTGTTAATGGCGAAAAACTCTTGACTTCTTTTATCTTCTGGCAAAAATCAAGGCAGCCTACTTCATGGAAGTTGAAAAGTACAGATGGATGAGCATTAATCTCTTCTGTAGAGATGGGCTCATATCTCTTATGTGGACCGCTCCTATGGTCTTGCCTTGGAGGCATTTTGACTTGAAATGCTTTGGAAAAGGCAAACTGCCCTCACTGTGTGTAAAAATGCTCTGCTGGAGTCAAACTGTGTCAATATGCTGCTTGGACAGATAAACAATGTGGTTTTGATGTATTGCAACAAGTTTTTGTGTAACACACAACTTCTGCTTTCTTAAGAAAAAGTCTTGTTTCACCTTTAGAAAATCTCTGTCAAAAGATTTCTCTGTAGGAAATAACACAGTGAAGAGAAGAGAAAACTGCTGTGTAAATTTCCTGTATACAGTATTGAAACAAAATCACTTTTCCTTGTGGATTTGTTAGAGGCCAATCGACACACCTAGATTTGTGTTTCCAAGACAAATCTTAATCATAAAAACCCTGCTCTTCAGAAATGGTCTTCCACTTTTTAAAAAAAATCACAGTCAACAACTCTTCAAAATGATATAATATAGTGAAAAGAAGGGTAGACTGCTAGAAGGAGTTTTGCTGTGAGAAAGTGCTAAAATCACCCTATTCCTGAAACTTTTTAGATGTCAAGCAATACTCCTGTATCTCTGCCTCAAGGTAACTTTCAGTCATTAACAACTCTGCCCTGTATAAGCGTGCCAACTTTCCACTAATCTTGCATATGTGAAATCAACCCTTAGTGTTTAGACAGTCAATACACAGTACTGGAGAAAAAATGACAGAGTTTTTAGAAGACTATAAAGCTTTTAGACAGAGGTTATATGAGTTTTCTCTTTTGAAAACAATCAATGGCCCCTTATGAATGTAGCTCTCTGGTGATATTATAAAAACCTCTGCTAGGATGGACATCAACTTTCCAAATAGGTTTTAAACAACACAAGGCAGTCAACCAACAACACAGGAATACTGTCCCTTTGTGAAGGGTGCGAGCAGTTTTCCCCTGTAGCTTCAAACTATAAACTTTTGCTTGACCAAGAACCCCTTCTCCTACTGAATTTCACTGCTCTCTATGCATGTTACTTTGTTTCAACAAAAACATGCTTATTAAGTTTCAATCCTGGTGTGAGCATATAGGAAAATTCATATTTAAAACAGAGGTAACAGATTTTTAGGACATCTTCAAAAGCTTTGAGCAAAGGCTATAATAGTTTGCTCTTTTCCACAATAATCAAGGGCCTTTTCAATGTGGAATATCAGTTATCCTTGGAAGAAGGCTTTTGTGATTTCTGAAAATCTATTTGGCAGTGAGGTTTCGAAGGTCAGAAGCAGCCACAGAGTATTGAGAGAATAATGCCTTTCGGTGGTTGAGTAGGGTAATCAATGCCCTATTTCCTTCAACAGTGAAGACTTCTTTTAAACTGGCATACTAGTCTGCTTTGGGAAGATTCCTCCACACTTTGGAAAACCAGTTTTTAAATGTCTATGAAAAGCAAATAACACAGTCAGGGTTTGGCAATTTCGGAAATTTGGATGAGATTTTAAAATACCTTTTGAAATCGCTGAAGAAAACCTTGGAGGAAAGCTTGGAGCAGCTCTGGAGGTCCTCCAATTTGTGTGCGGCACTCTAATATGTCGGCACGGCGCGCAAAGTTATACCCGGGTGACCTGTCGGGTGGTCGGGCGCCCGGTACAGGCACGTCGCGCCACTGTACAGGCGCGTCGCGCATGAACTGACGGGCAGTGTAAACACTCTCCCAGGCACGTCGCGCGGGTTTCCAGGCGCGTCGCTTGGCCTTTTAACAACGCAAAAATCTGCAAATCGACCCGATTCACTGGTTTTTATGTTAAGGGAAGGTATGGAACTTTGTTTGCAGTTTTGAAAATGATAAAATCACCCTCGACCTTCACCCTTGTGTCATTTCAAAACAAATCTTCAACGGTCTTAAACTTTGAAAAGTGACGTTGGTTTGCAACTCTGTTTGGTTTTTAAACTGTGGCCTTGTCATTTTGCATATGTATATAAACTTGAACAATGACTTTCTGTTTAGGGCCGACCCTTTCGTGTCCCTTTAAAAATGTGATATTTTCTTACTAATATATCAAAGAGTTTATGGAGTGCCTCTGCCACTTGGTGAGAAGATATATTTAACCTCTTTTATTTTTGAATTTCAAAGTGTCCTTTCTAGCTGCTTCAAAGTGACAAGGCCTCTCCTTGAAACTGACTTAAATGCCAAGTGTCCTTTAAATCTATTTTCTGACTGTGGGTATAAAATGCAGTTGTATTTGCTTATGCTCAAGATGCACTGATATGGTACCCTTTCCCTTTTACGATGAACAGGCCTATACTTGTTTTAAAATCTTTCTCCAGAAACTGAAAATAGGCCAAATCACTCTTGTACTTGATAAACCTGTAGACTGACTTGTAGGATCCCTGGTTGCAGAAGAATTTGAAATGCTGCCTCAATAACTCTTATACTTTCTTATTCATGAACAGCATAGCTGTCTCTGACCTTTGAGAGGAGATGGCTTACCCTTTTAAACTTGGTTTTGACAAATTTTTCCTCTAAGTGCTTTATCAACTCTTTTCCCTAATATTTGCTTTGACTAGTGCATCGGTCTTTTTGTAAGAGAAACGTTCCAAAGCTCAACTCTGTCCCCTTCTTTGAAACTTTAGGTGATGTTTAAAGAAAATCACTCAGAATGTGTCAAAGAGCATTTTGAAAAACCTTGACAACTTTTTTGTCCTTTTAACAGGAGATGGCCTGTGTTCTTCCAATTTGTTTGATAATTGTTGCTTCCAGGTGATTTATAGGCTTCTCCCTGGACTGTAAGCGCCATCTTTTGGTTGCATGCTTTCACACTATATTTCTCTGTTTACTCAAAAGGAGCTCTCTCAAACTTCTGGGCAGGTGACAGTGGGGTGTTGTTTAGCCCTTTCCTTTAAAGAAACTGTTCCTTTTTGGTATTAATGCATGCATACTCATATTGTTTCCTGTCTATCATAATGTATTTCTTGAAAGACATTTTCATTTGAATAGGAAAACCAATACTTTTAAATCATAAACCCTAACTTTTACCTGTGTAATGACTTCTATTTACTTTCTTTGTATCCTTCCACTGCACTTTAGATCAATCAGTTTTCAACAACCTGCAATGCTTTGGCCATCTGCTCATAAATGGAGGAGGGTCTTCACTGAGCAAATTATCTGAAGATTATTTGAAAATGCTGCATGACAAGGATTTGCTTGGATTATGATGATAGGCAGTCAACTTAAAAAACATCAACACTGGTACCTTCTGTTTGCAATCACCACTATGCTTCAGAACAACCCTAGTCAAAGTATCCTTGTCTCACTGTACTGCTCTGAGGGAAACTGAGATGTCATCATTTGCTTTGGTCATCTCATGACAAATTATTTGAAAGATAGTCTCTGTGACTATGGAGGTTAGTGCCTTTTGAAGAAAAAAGCACTTTCTTTCTGCCTAGGTGATGACATGATCTGTCAGCATCCCTTCAATTTGATCTTGTGGACAAGCAGGCTGTTTATGATTGGAATTTTTACTAATGACATGCCTTTCTAAAGTTTATCAATTGATATGAGTTGAAAACTTCAAATGACCTCCTTTATCAGACAAAACTCTGCTTTCCTTTGAAATTGTATACTGCAGACTCTATTCTCTGTTATGATCATCACTCATACTCAAAAAAACCTAGAATCTCTGTTTCACTGTTCAGTAAACAACCAACCTGGACTTTTGCAATCTTCAAAGTCAATACTAGCCAGCGCCCTCTGCTTGTGGATGAAGGAGGCGCCCTAACCCTCTGCTTGTAAATGAAGGAGGTTCTGGGCCATGACAATTTACTAGTTTGCTGAGATAGTGGTGTCCCTTTCTTACTGTGATTTTCATGCTGGAAAGAGCTGTAAGGTCTGGATGAGTAGTTTCTGTTTTGCAGACATATCTCAGGCTCAGGTTACATTTAGAAGCAGCTGTTCCTCTAACTGTAGATTCAAACATTTCGTCCTGAGATGAAGTTATATTTCCTATTCTTTGCAGAATCCATAAAACACTGTGAAACACCTAATAGTCAGCTTGAGATTGGGGTTTATGTAATGCTGAGACCTAGGGATATAAGTGGCGCGACTTAGAGCTGTTTGTCAATTTCATTTGCAGAGTGGGAGGTCAGTTATGGTTGGTCTGTAACAGATGGAGGCTTTTTGGCTTTTTGATGATCGCCAAGGGTAAAATGTCTTAAAGCGCCACTTCCTAACATAGGGGAGACTTTTGAAACAGATTTGGATTTGCCTTTTAAAGCTGATGAGAAGACTAGTAGGGCTGAAGCTAGATAGGATAGGGATAATGAGGTTTTGATTTTGACATGGGTGGACTGAAAAGTAGAAAGGCGAAAAAAGTTTTAGGAGGGTTTTCTAGATGACATATTGACATAAGGAAATCAATTTCTAGAAAACTCAGCTGTAGATATAGTCATCACTAACATGTAAAAAATATTGATGGCTAACAGTGGCTCCATTTGGGGAGGGCAGCTCCTCGTCAGGAGGTGTCCAGAATTCAGATCTTTGGCTTATGAAGACCAGTGTCTTATCCATTGGCGCAAAATTTACCCTTCTCTTGATGTTATTTCTGAAAAGTGACAGCATGGTTAACATCAATGATACTTCTACCTACCCCACTATCTTTCCTAACATTTTTTCTTCTCTTTGGCGCATTTGAACTAACAGCCTTTTGACAATGTATATTTTTCTTTTTGCAAAATGAACCTATCTATTTCTACTCTTATATCTGCCGGGAGTTCAGATTAAACTGATGAACTCCTTCATTACTCTACCTATGCTAGATCAACTGTCAAGATTAAGCAGTTTGACGGGATTTCATTCTCTAATCTACAACATGAAATTTAAAAATGATCAAATCAGGATTAGGCAGTCTGATTTGTCATGCATTTGCGGCATAAAAGACAAGCTGCACACAAATGTTATTTTGCAATAAAAGGAAACTTAGACAAGCGGGGTTAAGATGTACAATGTATTTTTCATCCCTCGCTTCTCTCTTTGGTTCTGTTTTAGGCATGTGGAACCAGAATCTCTCCCTAATCTAAGCTCTGTGATAAGTCAATCTTACACAATGTTGACTATCTTGGCACTCACTAACTTATCAGCACATAAATTTAAACATGCTCAGCTATTATTAGGCTAGATAGCTAAACAAGACATTGAAGTACTAGTAGCGGCATTTAGACTTGCTCACTTTCTGAAAGACCGTTTTTTGGAACATGGGGCCTTTGTTCTATCTTCACTTGCCCTCTTTTCTGTTTTTACTGTTTTGACTTTCCTATCTTTTACTGTTTTTTGACTTTTATATCTTTTCAATATTTCAAACAATGGTATGAGCTGAACAAGACATTGGAGCACTAGTAGCGGCATTTAGACTTGCTCGCTTTCTGAAAGACTGTTTTTTTTTTTTTTTGGAACATGGGGCCTTTGTTCTATCTTCACTTGCCCTCTTTTCTGCTTTTTACTGTTTTTGACTTTTCTATCTTTTACTGTTTTTGACTTTTCTTATTTTTTCAATATTTCAAACAATGGTATGTACAATGACTGAAAGTGTTTCAAACTCAAAAATGGAGCTCTTGACAAAAATAGTGTTTTAATGTCCTGCCATTCACAGGACCCCCAAAAATTTCAGTCCCATCAGGTTCTTGTAAGAAGAAAGCATTGTTTCCACTAACTAAGCTGATGATGTAAGGCCCTTTCCATAAATTTTCAAACTTGCCATGTTTACCTTTATCTTCTCTTCTAGAATCCCATTTTAAAACTTTATCTCCAATTTGAAAATCATTTTCCTTAGTTCTTCTGTCAAAAATATGTTTTATTTTGTCTTGTGCTAACTGAGCCCTTTGGTAAACTTCTTCTCTAGTTTGTTGTAAATGGATAGTCTGATTTACTCTCCTTTGCATGTCATTTTCTTCTATTTGGACTTCTTGTAATAGTTTCATTACCGGAACCCCTAAAGATGTTGGGAAAATGGCATCTATACCATAAACTAGCTGGTAAGGGGACATACCTATGGATTTCTTGGTAGTTAATCTGTCAGCCCATAAGGCGTGTACTAGTTTCCCATGCCATGCTTTTTGATTTTGTTCAAGAAGTTTTTTGATAATGTTGACTAGGCTTTTGTTAGAAGACTCGGCTAAACCAGTACCTTGAGGGTAATAGGCTGTGGAATGCCCTAATGAAATATGATACTTGTGACAGAAGTCTATCATTTTCTTGGAAGAGAAGGCAGCGGCGTTATTTGTAATGATTTTCCTGGGACAGCCAAATCTGGATAGGATATTGGTTTCTAGGAACGTGATGATGACTGAATCAGTGGCGTTCCGGGATGGTATGGCTTCTATCCATTTGGTAAAGTAATCAGTGGCTATGAGGATCCATTTATGTTGAGCGGAGGAGGAGGGGTGAATTTCCCCAATGAAATCTAGACCCCATTGTTGGAAGGGTCCTTCAACTATGATGGGATGTAAGGGCAAAGGTAGAAGTTTTTTCTTGCCATCAAAAATTTGACATTTATGGCAGGTCATGACCAGTTTGTGAGTATCAGGGAACAAGGTGGGCCAATAATAACCGGCTCTAAGGATTTTGTTTGCAGTATTTTTCCAGTAGAGATGACCTCCACATTCCCCTTCGTGCATTTCCCGCATAATTTTCTCTGCATCAGACTCAAGCAAACATTTAAGCAGCATACCAGTAGGATTTTTCCAATATAGAGAACTATCTATAATGCAAAACTTTAAAGATTTTTGTTTAAGGAATCTTGCTTTTGTTTTTGATAAAGTCGGAGGAGCATTCATATAAGTTAATACATAAAGAATGTCTACATACCAAGGTGAATCCAAAAATGTTTGATCGATAGGGGGAAGTGTGCACTCTTCCTGTTCTTCTAAGGCATCGACAAAATTTATATCTAAAGCTTGGAGGTTGGTTTCAGCCATTAGTCTCGCAAGTCCTTGTCCTTTAACTAGTTTGGTAGGCCGGATTTCTAAGTCATACTCTAGGATGATAGCAATCCACTTTCCCCTTTTACCATCGGGATCTTGGTTGAGAATGTCCTTGACAACAGTATTAGGGATGAAAGCTATGACATGAGAATGCAAGATGTAAACTCGGAAATCCTTTAGTGCCTTTACCAATGCGAATGCCTGTTTTTCCATGATGTTATATTTCAAGGGAGCATCTCTCAGGGATTTGCTAAAAAAGGCAATGGGTTGCTCTTGCCCAGCTGCATTTTTTTGCAACAACACCGCAACTATTGTATGTTCTGAGGCAAATGAGAAAATGTAAAAATCTTTGGTGAAGTCAGGGCTTATCAATACTGGTGTTTCAGTTAAAGCCCTTTTAATTAGTTCAAAAGATTTTTTGGCTTCTATAGTCCATTTAACCACGACCTCCTTTCTTAACATATTTGTGATATCTTTCAAGAGCTCAGCAAGATTTGGGATGAATCTTCTCAAGAAATTTATCTTGCCGATAAAGGACTACAACTCCTTTATGTTTCTGGGGTGACTTATCTGTAAAATACCTTCGATTCTCTGGGGGTCTATTTTAATTCCTTCTTCCGAAATAATGTGACCTAGGAGTTTTCCTTCCTCTAGACCGAAAAGTGTTTTCTTGGGGTTTAGGGACAAACCATACTTTCTGCATTTGTTGAAGACTTTTCTTAAGTGTGCTAGGTGTTCTTCATATGATTTAGAATATACTGTTATATCGTCGAGATATATGACTATGAAAACACCTATGTCTTCTAAGAAGGCTATGTCCATGGCTCTTTGAAATGTCGCGCCAGCATTCATCAGTCCAAAAGGCATTTTAACGTACATAAAAGTGCCCCAAGGGGTGGTGAAAGTTGTCTTATGTTGATCGGTAGGATAAACCAATACTTGGTTATAACCAGAAAAACCATCAAGCAATGAGATTCTTTTAGCGCCTACTACCTTCTGAAGTATGTGGTCCATTTTGGGCAGAGGGTAGTTATCTTTCAGACATGCCCTATTCAAGTTTCGGAAATCTATGCAAAGTCTGATTTCACCGGTCTTTTTTCTAACTGATACTAAATTTGAGACCCACTCAGAGTATCGGAGAGATACTATTATCCCGACATCATACATCTTTTTAATTTCCTTTTCAACCAATGGTAATAATACTGGGTTTATCCTTCTTAACTTTTGTTTAAAAGGTTTTTGATTTTCTTTGAGGGGAATTTTATGTTGGATGATGCTGGTGTCATATGATTTTAAATCTTGGTACCCCCATGCAAACACATCGTTAAATTCTTTGAATAGATTTATGTACCTTTGTTTTATGTTAGGTGGGAGGGTTTTGGATAGTTTAATGTTTTTAGGCTCTTCTGGATTTCCTATGTTGTATTCCTCTATGTCATCCTCTGTAGATTCCATTTTAGGCTTTTTGGCCACATCATTAAAGTCAAACAATTCTTCTAAAGGTGCGAGCCCTCTGGGTATGGTGTCATTTTCGCAGTGTAAGACTTCGAGTTCTCTTTGGTCAATGTCTTCTTCTATCTCCTTGTCACATGGATGGTCTACCAGGTTTAGATTGGTCCATAAAGGTGGATTTAGCTCTTGGTCTTGACTTAGGTTGGGTTTCCTCTCTTCATCTCCTGAGTCTGTTTTGGTTATTTCAAACTCATTCCTAGATTGTAGGAAATCATCAATTTGATCATCATCTTGGAATATTTGCCAATGGTCAAGATTATCTGGTACAGTAGGGTGGTGTTTCACTTGAATGTCATATTGCTCACTCATACATGGTATTTGGCTATTGCTTGCAGCAAAGGCGAGCTCATTTGCCAGACTGTTTTGAATCCTGGGGATATAGGTGAGTTCATATTTTTCAAAAGTTTTAAGGATATCCAAAGCTGCATTCCTATATTCTCTCAGTCTTGGGTTCTTTGCCGAATATTCACCTTTGATTTGCCTGATTACAAGCTCAGAGTCTCCTTGGGCTGATATTCTATTGGCGCCCAAGTCTTTAAGCATATGCAGACCGATGAGAAGGGCTTCATATTCCGCAATGTTATTAGTACATTGGAACTCTAATCTAAAAGAATGACCTTCCTTAGTATTGTGTATCCAGATGCCTGCTCCTGAACCTGTCTTGCCACAAGAACCATCAAAGCTTATACTCCAAAGAGTTTCCTTTTCATACATGATACTAAGCTGCTTTTCTGGTTTCTTGGGACTTTGGTCATCAATTTCTTCATCCAGCAATGGTTTGGACATGTCTTCGTTTTCTTTTATCAGCTTGTTTATACCACCTTCATTGTATAGGATAAAAGAATCTAAATTGGAATGAATGGAATAGATGGGGGTATTGTTTGGCTTATCTCTGTTGCTAACCATGTATTTCATGCGAGTCTCTCGGTATAACCTCCTAGTTTGGTTGAAAACTGGGATAGTAGCGAATGACATATCCATTTGAAGGCTGCTTTGTATTTTGGCAGCCCATGCTCTTGATAATAGCATTCCATACTTGGGTGTGATGTCGGCCACTACTACATCCATGACTAAGTTTTTGGCTGGTAGTTGTGTTAGGGCAAAATCTAGATTTTTTATCAGACCTAAACATTTTACCTGACTTGAGTCGAAAGAATACAGGTTTTTGTAAGGTTGAGTCACTTCTAGTCCTAGGTTTTCCATGACTGCTTTAGGCATGAGGTTATGGGAATCACCAGAATCCAACATGGCATTATGTAATATTTTGTCCCGTATGTTTAAGCTTAAATAGAAAGGAGAAATAGTTCCTTCTTGATATTCACCTTCTACTTTAGGGCCAAATAAAAGCTCGGGTTTGTCGTCAGTTAGATTCAAGGTATCTGCCTTACTCTCTAGGTCAAAGACTTTGAAGATTTGAGATCTATACCTATCTATAGTTATTAACTCTGTAAGGGGTATGGTAATTTTTATTTTGGAAATTTCCCCTTCGAAGCTAAAAGGAGTAGGTAGCTTGGGCATATTTGTTTCAGCTTTTTCAGACATAACCTTTTCTATGTTCTTAATTTGCTGACTTTGGCTTGGGACTTCTTTTGATACAGTCACCCTTGGGGTTTCTTTGGAGGTACTAGGAGTGTCTGAGCTAGTACTTGTCTGAATGGCCTTACCTTTGTTTTGGTCAGTCCTTTTGGCCCCAATTTTGCTACTATCCATGGTCTTATTTAAGATGTTATCAGAGATTTTGGTGTTGTCAGGACTATTCTTTTTGGAATGGTTTTGGTTTTTTCTGCTTCTAAGATTATATTGCCGGTGAGCTTCTATTATGGCATTTTGAAAGTCTATGGCAGGATCGTCGAGATCTTCATAGTTGGTCTCATCTTGATTAGGAGAACATAACTCTTGTTCTTCAGCTGTGAGGTATACCTCGCTTTCATTATCAGACCCTACGAGATTTAGATGACTTTCATCAAGATTTTCTGTATCCCTGTCATCCTCTTCCACATAGTTTTCATTGAATGGTGGCCTAATCTGTTGGTCATTTTCTCTTGGTCTGTTTTGGGGTTGTTCCCTCCTAAAGTTCTGGTTCCGGTTTCTGTTTGGAGGGTTTGGCTGGTTATCCCTAACAGGAGCCTTTTCATTGATCTTTTCCCACATTTTAGCCATGGATTTGACTAAGTCATCTATTCTGGGATCTAGGGAAGGTGATGAAGTGGAGACCTCATCTCTATATGTGACCTTTCTTTGTGATCTAGTCCTAGCTCTTTTTTCAGCTAAGTTGGCATCTACTTTTATGGCTATTTGTTGCATTTCCTCTAAGGTAGGGGGATCCTTATCTCTCAGATGATATGTCATGTCCGGATCGAAACCTTCGGGGAATTTTGCCAAGGCTAGACCAAGTGGAGGTTTGAAATGAGGTGGGAGGGAGTTATATACACTGTTGAACCTAGTACAGTAAGCTTGGACACTTTCCCCATTTTCCCGTTTTAGGTTGTTATATTTTGACAGGATTTGAATGGGGTTTCTTCGGATTTCCCACCTATTTCTGAAAACTTGATGTAGTTCTGGGATATCATGGATACTGTTTGGAGCTAAGCTTTTGAACCATGCTTTGGGTTCACCACCAAGACTTTGGGCGAATATTCTCATTTTGACAGTCTCGTCTTGTACCTCTAGGTATTCATAAGCATCAGTCATCCTACTTATATGTTGTTGAGGTGTGGTGGTGTCTTCTCCAGTAAAGTGTGGGATTTTGTCTTGATATTTGTTTGGGAGAGGAGCTAAAGGCGGTGGCAACACCAAAGGTGTGTACCAGGCTGCCATGACTGGAGCTAGTGGATGATGTACAAGATGAGGACTAGTAGGCTGAAGTGAAGTGGTTTGAACAGTGGTGGTTGAAGCTTCTCTAATAGTAATCTCTAATAGTAATGTAGTGGGTCTAGGGGTTCAAGATCGTAAAAGTTTATCTTACTATATGATTTGCTTCTGGGAAGAGTTTGTGATGACTCTAATTCAAAAGGTGAATCTAGTAGGATAGTGCGATGTTTAGGTACAGATCTTGCTCTACGGATGGATCTACCAGTAGCTAGATGGTCAGTTTCGGAAGCTTGCCACAGAATCTTCTCTGGGTCATCTACTATGATAGGGGGATTTGGGTCTGGATGGGATCTGGTGTTGATTCTTCGTGAAGCCAGATTTCAGATCCAGAGTTTAGAGAGAATGGTATTGGTGAATGTTCTAGATGAATGGTTTTTCTAAAGTTTTACTAAGGTGAAGGATGGTCAAAATAAAAGGGATGGATTAGTGGAGTCGCCAGGTGGAAATGGGTTGTTTTTGTGAAGGTAGCTATGGTCCACCACCGGTAACTAATCTGAGAATGTTTTTGGATTTTCTGAGTTTTATGTGCAGCCTATGGTTTGTTAAAGTATCCTAGACTTGTTTCAACACTTTGCTAGGGTGATGAGAACAAAAAGAGTTTACTCTAAAAAATGGGTTTATGGACTGCTTACTTGTTTATGGTACCTAAAGGACCAAAGAGTCTATAAGAGTTTGTTGGACTATTATGTACTCAGTGTCCCACCATCTCCCGCTATGTTAGTGAGCGATGGGATAGGTCTATTGGATAGTAGCCTGGAGCTTGGTAAAATAGTAAGGCTTACTAGAGTTTAGTGGAGTCGCCAGGTGGATTATCAGTTGTTTTGAGATATACTTGTATGGTCCACCATCAATACTGTCAAAAACCAAACTAAGGGAGTGTTTTGGGGTTTTTTGAGTTTTATGTGCCTACAAGGTTTGGGAAGAGTGTCCTACAGCTGAGTCATCATTTTGCTAGGATGGTGAGACAACCAGATTCTACTCTTCTAAGTTTGACTGAGATTTTGAGAGTTCCTAAGGGATACCTAGGATGTTTTGACTCAAAGTCCCACCGTGATCGCCATTGTGTTAGTGAGCGGTGGGATAAGTCAATCAGCTAGTATTCTTAAATATCTCTAAAGATGAGGGAAACTAAGTTTTTTAATCACTCAGGGTCCCACCGTGATCGCCATTATGTTAGTGAGCGGTGGGATAAGTCAGCCAACAATATTCTCAAAAGTCTCTAAAGATGAGGGAAACCAAGTTTTTTAATCACTCAGAGTCCCACCGTGATCGCCATTATGTTAGTGAGCGGTGGGATAAGTCAATCAGCTAGTATTCTTAAATATCTCTAAAGATGAGGGAAACTAAGTTTTTTAATCACTCAGGGTCCCACCGTTATCGCCATTATGTTAGAGTGGCGATGAGGTGGCTAAAGGCGGGTATTCTTGAAAATAAGGGACTTATAGAGTTCTAAGGTGTCCTTAGATTGTCACTAACTCAAAGTCCCACCGTGATCGCCATTATGTTAGTGAGCGGTGGGATAAGTCAGCCAACTAATATTCTCAAAAGTCTCTAAAGATGAGGGAAACCAAGTTTTTTAATCACTCAGAGTCCCACCGTGATCGCCATTATGTTAGTGTCCCGTGATTTGGCCGATTGGCGAGCCAAATGACGATGTAACATCAAACCAAGCTTTGGAGCCCAAGGACCTAGCCTTCCTGGACTCAGAGAGGGCTCTCTCTATTATATGCAAAAGATATCGGTGTGTTTGCTTATGGTGTTCTGATATTAGGCTAGTTATGAAGTGTGTTTTTGGTTTTTTAGTTTTTTAGTTTTTTAAGTTTGTGAGGGATAAAACTGATCAAATACATAAACTGGATAACAAGATGTAGATAAATTGGGCTATGGGGTCAAGCAGGTCAAGGAAGCTATGAGGTGATGATGTAAAGCTATTGTAGGGCCGATTTGATTCACGGTAGAAGGGATCTTTGGGCAAAATGGATTAAATGGACAACAAGTTGGTGAAAAACAAGGGATTTCAAGTGTAACTAGTTTATAGCAAACATAAACATGTTATAGCAAG
The DNA here is from genome assembly GCA_034641835.2 of Pinus albicaulis. Lineage (NCBI taxonomy): Eukaryota > Viridiplantae > Streptophyta > Pinopsida > Pinales > Pinaceae > Pinus > Pinus albicaulis. The sequence continues at coordinate 113,867 of JAXQQM020085033.1, forward strand.
CCATTAATCATGCTAAATGCAACTATGAGCTAATTAAAACATTGAAATCAAACATTCCAGCCATACATAGAGGTATAAGACCCTCTAACTTCGGGAAATGGCTATCAGACTTTGGGGAAAACACACAAGACAAACTAACAACTCATCAACTACGCCGGAACGCCTAAACATAGTCTCTTAGTCATTGGGCACTTTGACAAACAAGATTTCATAGTTTTAGGCAAAGGGCTAGATCGGGACTAGGCCTCCTTGGTTCAACAAGATGATCAACAAATCAGTCAAAGAGAAAGTTTTATGGACAGAACTATGGACAACTTATAGGTAGGCAGGGCACACCATACATCCTACTCAACATGCATAGAACTTGTAAATAAAACTAGCAAACATTATCCTTAAGTTACTAAAGAGCAGTTAAGAATTCTTTACCATAACTAAGGAAGAAGAAAACATCAAGCTATGAAGATTCAGGAATTTTGAGGTGCCTCCATGGGCATATCTCAAAACTAATCTCTACTGATCTATAGCAACAAGAAGCATGTATTATGGATGAAAACTAGAAGACAACAACAAAGCAAGAAAAACTATACCATTCTACCATGTCATGGAATCCATCAACAATCCTTCATCATTCCTCAAAAGCATCCAAGAGGCAGGCCAAAAATCATAACACAAGTGTATTCTTCAAAGCTCATATGACCAATGTATTAATTCTTCTCTCAAGTTCAGCCTCTGATTTACAATGAAACCCATGGAATAAATAGGCTTCAGGGAGGAAAACCTCATGGAGCAACTAGCTATCCCATTGGCCAAGTCAAAATATCTAAACTTGTCCTTGAGGCTTTGCAAAGCCCAAGGCACAAAATATCCCATAAAATATCTAAAAAACTGCTAAAAACGGAAATTATATTGACTTTACATCATTTACCAAGGATAAAAATAGCTTAACGCACATTTGGGAAAAGCAGATTTTTGAGGTTCAAAAATTACAAAAATACTTCATATTTATGCCTGAAAAAGGTCCCCTGACTTGCTGGATGCAATTGGCAGCCTTCCCGATGTCGAAATGGGGCTCATGAGGGCTTGCTGGAAAGCTCTCTGTGTCTAATTTCCGGCGCAACTGAAACCATCTCAATCCGAGGCTTGGAAGTCATCCAAAACTGTACCTGTGTGCAAAAACCCAGAAAATAGCAGACTGCTGATATGGCGGGCAGAATGTGCAAAAAGAGGGTATTTTTCGCCAATTTGAGGGGGCGAATGATCTCCAAATGCCCTGAAAATCGCTGGAGACCTGCTCATGGAATTATGGCATCCATCGGTATCATCCTCCTCCCTTGACAACTCATCAAACTGAAATGGAGAAATTATGAGTTTTCGGCCAAAAACCCAAAAAATGCCAAAAAACAAAAAGTTGCCGAAAAAGGCCCAAAATTGGCATGCATGACCCTCAAGGGTCCATAGCAACATGCTCCGAAGCTGAGGCCAAAATATCAAGGGCTGATATGATTTTCCCTTCTTTCCGTGCTAGGCGCTTCCCCTTTACCTTCTTCAATTTCTCTTGTGCTGCCTTTAGTTTGCGCCGGGAAAAATGATTCAGCTTTTGGAAGTGGTGTGTCCTCTTCCTCTGCAGCTCTAAATCTCTATTGGCCCTCTCAAGCTTCATTTCCCAGTGCTTTTATACTGACTCTTTCCAAGCACTTACCTCTTTGTTTTCTTCAATTTCACACTCGAGGAGTGCGGTGAGAGGAAAAGCTTGAATTTGGGCTTGTTCTTCTTCTTTCTGCTTTTCAAGGCTCTTTAAGCACGATGGTCCTAGGCTTCTTCAAAGCCTGAAATTTGTTATCCCTCTTCTTCCTCATCAAACTCACAAATGACTTCTTCTATCCTTGCTTGCGCCTTAGGCTTTACCTCATTCTTATGATACATTCCTTGCGTGCTTCATGAAAAGTTTGTGTAGACATTCATCTATTTGTTTTGAATCTCTAAGAAGTGGTTGAAGTTCCTTGCCCTTTGAATATCCTCCTCTAATGCCTCAATTTGTCCCTCTTTATGAATTAGGTTTTGAGAAGGCGGAGCCTCATTATCACTATCATCTCTTTGGATAGGGATAGCTGACAAATGCACCTTCATGCTTTGTACTTTCTTAACTTTGCTTTTCCCTTTGAAGGCCAATCTTGCGCTTCTCCTCCTTGGCATGCTAGTAGGTGTCCTTTGGCGATCTCCTTTGGCTGAACAGCATCACTGTGCGTGGCGGCCTTAGACCCTCTCTTCATGGCACGTGCGGAAGCATGTTCTTTTGGAGGAGGAATTTATAGCGATTTCCTTATTTATCTTCTTGAACTTATTGCTCTTCTTGAAATTTCTTTGGATGTCTTCCTCTGCATTTACTTTCTTCCCTCTTTTCCAACATTAGCTTGTTGTTAGCATCAATGCCTTATTTATTTGGTGCTTTAAGCTATTTGCCCTTCTTAAGCAAAATCAAGGCTAGCTGCTGTGCTTGGACTCTGCACTTTGGCCTAGAATGTAGCTCAATTTCACCTTTAGCTATTGTTCTTGTCCTTCCATATCAAGTGATGTTCTTCATCTTGGACTGTTTACCTTCACCTTCTATTTGTTGTTGTTCCTCATCTTGGATTTCTTGACCTTCACCTTCTATTTCTTCTTCATCCCTCATCTCCCTATACCTCCCCATTTACTACCCTCTCCTTCTTCTTGTTGACTTGGCTGTCCTGTAGTCGTGCAGGCCTTCTGGAGTAGGCCCTCTTTGGACAAAGATGCTAGGGGCGATGGATAAATTTGAGTGGGAGACACATGGATAGGAGGAACAATGAAGAAGGCTCTTGGATGACCCGATGAATACATCTCATGGAACCTCTTTTTCTCTAGGCCCAGGTGTAGGAAGATAATCTTGATTAGAGAATGATGGAAAAGGGAAGGTATTTGCGAAGGTGGGGCCTTCTTACGGACGGTAGATGCCATCTTCTCGATGCTCTTGAATAAAAGTAAAAAGAGAGTTTAGTTTCCGGCACTACCAGTAAAATGCATCAATAATCGGACATGGTAGGCATAAATTCGATCAAACCTCCCCTCACAAGTGAAATATTTCATTATGACTTTCATAAGAGGAGCATAAGCATCGAGGAGATATGAAAAGGAAAATGCTTGTTGAAAGCCTCTGTACGGAGCGATGAAGAGCACGTCTTCTATGTCAAGATAAACTTGTTTGAACCATTTTTCGCCATTGATATGAATCTTGGTGGCCTTGGACACATACCTGCGAGAAATCTTGAAATCAATACATATACTTAAATCACTTCTTTGAATCTTAAGGCGCATAAGTGTGTTAATGGCAAAAAATTTTGACTTCTTGTATTTTACGGCAAAAATCTAGGCAACCTACTTCATGGAAGTTGAAAAGGACAGATGGATGAGCATTAACCTCTTTTGTAGGGGTCAGCTCATATCTTTTGTGCGGACCCTCTGTTTGTCTTGCCTTGGAGGCATTTTGACCTAAATATGCTTTGGAAGAAACAAACTACCTCACTTGTGTGTAAAGCCCTTACTGTTGGAGTCAAATTGTGTCGGTAATGTTTGCTTTGACGGAGAGAAACAATGTGATTTGGATGGTTTGCGAAGCCAAGTTTCTTGTAATACACAACCTCTACTCTCTTAAAAAGTAGCCTTCTACCTTGAATGTACCTCGATAGCAGAATTTACGAATAAGAGACCAAACCTGTAGGTGGAATGAAGGACGGTATTGGGAGAAATTGCTATGAGAAAAGTCAAAATCACTGATACGTGAAGTTTTAGATGTCAATCAATACATCTGTATCTTTGCCTCAAGGTAAGAGTTTAAATCATTAACAACTTTGCTCTTATTGGAGTGCTAATGAATCAACGAGACTTATGGCTAGCAATCAAATCTCGGTGTAGGTATACGATCAAATTCACGATTCGAACAAGGTGACGGAAATTTTGGAAAATGCTGCAAGTTTCAACAAGGTACGAGAGTCTTTACTTTGCAAAATAAGCAAGACCTCTTACCCACGATGTAACACCCTGGTTATGTTAGGAACAACCTTGACTTTGGATGGATATCAACATCGATAAGCTTGAAAAACAAAGCGAGGTCAACAAACAAACACGGTGAATATTGTCCTTTTGTGAGAAGTGTGAGCAACCTTCCACAATAGCTTCAACCTATAAATTTGTTTGATCAGAACCCTTTCTCCTACTAAAATTCCTTGTTCTCTATATATGTCATTCCATTAAACGAAACATGCTCATAAATTTAACCCGGTGTGAACATACGATCAAATTCACATTTAGAATAGAGGTAACGAGTTTAAAAAGCTCCAAAAGCTTGAGCGAGAGGCTATAAGAGTTTCCTCTTTTCAAAATAATCAAGGCCTCTTTTAATATGAGATACCGGTCGTTCTTGGAAAAATGCCTTTATGACCTCTAAAAATCCGGTTGACAATGATCTTTTGAAGAACGAGAAAAACGATCCTGAGTATTCGGTGAACAGCTTGTCTTTTCGGTGGTTGAAGTAGGGTAACCTTGCCCTATGGTGTTTTAAAGAAATGACACACCCTTATATACCGTTAATCCTGGAAATTTGAACACACAAATTTTTTAACTTAATCACAATTTCTTTCCCATAGGCATTTTTAAAAGTACATTCACTTTACTCCGGCCATAGTTTTTATCCCCGTGGATATTTCACGAGAAAGACACGGTTTATAGCTATGATGGCGAGGGTTTTATAAAGCTGCGTATCTTTGTGGTAACAAGGTTCAATGTTGAACGGCTCCTTTTGATCAAAAACTTAACCCTCATTTGATTTTGACAAACACGGTGACTCTTCTACCCAACATATTTTTAGATGTCAAAGATGCACGTGGAATACCTTGAGAATATGATGGAGAGCTTATTGATGAGTTTAGCGATGCAGCTCGGAGCGTTTGAATAGCTTAAGAGGGTCGAAGAGGTGAGCGACGTCTTTGAGCTCTCGGGCCACGCGCGGCGGTTGTCGGGTGACTTTGTCGGGTCGGGCGGGCGCGGGTATACGGGCGCGTCGCACAGTTTTACGGGCACGTCACGCCTGCTTGGCCTTGTGAAAAATCCCCGCTCGGGCGCGTCGCGCGGTTCCGAACACGTCCCACGCGGTGTTTAAAGCAGTGCAAATTCATAGCAATTTGACAGAACCTCTTGTTGATGCTAAGGGTAGTACGAGCTTTGTTTGAAGTTTGAAAATGAAGAAATCACCCTTCGACCTCACTCCCTTAATATGTCATTTCAAATTCTTCAATGGTCACCTTTGTTTTTAAATGTAAAAGAGAAATTTTTAATTCGACTTTTGAAGGTTTTCACGGTAACTTTTGACCTTTTCAACAATCCCCCTTGGCGCATTTGCAACTTGGATTCTAGCGATACATGCATTGGAGGTTTTCTATGCTCTTAGACCGTGTTAATCATGGATTAACCTCTTTATAACAAAAAATGGCTTGAAGGTCAAACTTTGTTTTACTTATGCACATGGGTTTGAAGGGCGATCCCTGCAGTTTTGTTTCTTGGGTGACAACTTTAACAGGATTCAAACCTTGAATAATAACTTAATAACCTTCATGCCATCTCTTACTTGCCCCCACGTATTTAAAAATCTTGGTGATATTTATTATGTAAGTAACTCCACTTTAACATTGTCGAAAAATACATGAACACTTCTTTGTTTTACGAAAGGGTAGGTTTTGTATTGTCAACTTTGTTTGTGACCTTGATCTTTACTTGTTTCTTCAGCCACCCACTATAGATGCCAAGTTCTTGACCCTTTTTGGACTTGATCATGGCCCTCTGATTTGAGAAAATTGCCTCTTTATCAAATGCTACTGCTCAAAATATATCATACAATATTTCTCTGTCCTTTTGAATAATAAAAGGCTATGTTTGTTTTAACCCATCCAAATAATGACCATATGCCAAATGACCCTTTTTTGAACATGATGAACAATCATTCAAAAAGGTGATGTCTCTTGGTGATAAGAACTCAAATTGCCCTTGCACCTTTGATTTCTTTCCATGCATTTCTGATCTTCTAAACTCGGATCACAACTTATCCATTCATACTATCTTTCTCTTTGTTTTCTTGAAAAGAACTCTTTTAAAATTCTTGGGGTATGTGAGGAGGTGTTGACAGCCTCTTCTCCTAAATGCATTGTGTAATGACTTTTCTTTCCTTCTTCGTACGCTTTCTTTTGCATCTTTTGACCAATCGAGTCTTTAAAAACATTGTCACGGGCCATTTCGCGATGAAAGAAGGAGGCCCTTCATAGCCAGTGTCTGAAGATTGTTTTATAAGCCTTCTGGCAAGGTTTTCTTGGATATGAGGGTAAGAAAACAAACTTAGAAAAACGTGTCTTGCTTTTCTGCTTGCAATCACTACGTAGCCCCGAGAAAAACCCTAGTCAAGGTGTGTCTCACTGAAGCTGGCACCCTACTGCAGAAATGAAAAGGCACCATTTCTAAGAATCTGACTTTAGCATGGCAAACTAACTGAAAATGCATCTATGATATGAAGTCAGCCTGCTTTGAAAAACAAACACCTTTTCTTACACTGTGTAATGGCTGATTTGTCGGCGATCTCTTCAAATTGGTCTTGTTGGGGCAATGAACTATTTATGATTAGAATTTTTTTCTCATGATGTGTCTCTCAAGGTTTTATTAATTCACATGATTTGAAAACTTCATATGACTTCTTTACAAGACCAAACTGCGGTTTCGCTTGAACTTGCATACTTGAGACTCTAGCCTGTTATGATCATCACTCACACTGGAAAACTTGGAAGTCATTGTTTCATTGGTCGGTAAAAAGCAAAAGCTGGGCTTTTGCAATCCTTAAAGTCAATACGGCCGAGCGGCGCCCTCTGCTTGTAGATGAAGGGAGGCGCCCTAAACCTCTTTTGTAAATAGGGAGTTCGGGAGCCATATTCAATTACAGGTTCTGTTGTGACAGGTGGTGTATTTCTCTTCTTGCTTGATTTTCATCTTTGAAGGAAACTTGCAAGGTCTTGATGGTGACACTGTTTTGCCGATATATCTCGGGCTCATGTTACATTTAGAGCGAGTTGTTCTTGAATGTGTATTAAAGAATTTTGTCTGGGATGAGATTATATTTCATCTTTGCGAAATCCATAAAACAACGTGAAACACCCTATTAATGACTTGAGGCTGTGGTTTATGCGGTGCGGAGACCTAAGGGGTGTGTAAGTGAAAAGCGACCCATTGTGATCAACTTGATTTGCGAGTGGGAGATGGGTCATAATTGGTCTATAGCGAGATGAAGGTTTTGGCCTTTTGATGGTTGCCAAGTGTAAAATGCCTTAAAGCGCCACTTCCCCAACATAGGGAGACTTGCAGAAGCAGAGACTTGATTTTCCTTTTGGGTGATGGGCGGACGATGAAATTTGAAACTAGAAAAATGATGATAATGGATTTTAACTGTGGTAGTGAAAAGTAAGAGGGTGAAAAAGTTTTATGAGGGTTTTCTAGATAATGATTGACATATGGTCAACTACGAAAACTCAACTATGGATATAGTCATCACTAACATGTAAAAAATGCGATGGCTAACAGCATTTATCCAAAACCTTTGACCAGATCCTATGTTTATGTTCAATGCTGGTTTGTCTGCTCTGATCCTATGGTTTTTCACTCCAATCTTTGGTTTCCTCCTTTGAGGCGGCTACTAAACTTTTCTCGGTACCGGTTCCCCCGTAGACAACGCTATTTTCATATTGTGCTGGACTCTGATACTGTAGAGGCACTCTCTTGTATGTACCATATTTTCCGGTAATAGAATCTAGTCTTACTTAGAAAAAAAAAAAAAACATAAGAAACAAGAGAATCCCAAGATAATAGTTAAACTTCCTTATTAATCAAAAATGGTGTACATTAGCTCCAAACCTCTTACTCTCAAAATTATCCAACCTTTGGTTTCTACACTTCCATTAGGCTACATATAGATACAGAAAACTATAATAGTTGCAACTTTACTAGTAATGAAAAAATGGTGTACATTAGCTCCAAACCTCTTACTCTCAAGTATCAAGCTTTAGTTCTCACTTCCATTAGGCTACACATAGATTAAAAACCACATTCCCCTCTAGGAGTCCTAATCCATCATCATAGAAATTAATTACATCAAAATCTCTAATCAAGCCAAAAAATAAAGAGGTTAGAAACCAAATTCGTTTTAAAGATATTATAGATGTAGGAAAAGTGGATAATGTTAAAGAGATTATAGATAGTTTTGTGATTAATAAGAACATAGGTAGATCAATCATGAAAATATTGTATGCATTATCTATTTACTCTAAAATGTGAATAATTACTACTTTCAAATGCACACCTTAATCTTAATTTAAATACATTTCTTGTAAACATAATGAATTCAATTCATTTCTAAAAATTCTAGGGAGAAATACATGAAATTAAATAGACTACTAAAAAATAGCGAACTCTTTGTGAAAATTATGAGTACTTCAATCGATTATAAGTGAATGTAGAATTAAATAAATATTCATATACCTAAATTAGATACCATAAAAAGTAATAGTTTCTCAAATTAAAAAGTGATATACATTTGCTTGGATGGAATGGATAGTTTCCTAACATTTCCTTGTTTATCATGGTTTTTTTATGAGCACCTAGGCCTATTTTTATAAAAATTTTAATGAACTCATTAATATTATTGCTACAAAATATCCTTTCCTAGAGATTCATAATCTCATAAATATTATGTAAAGTCTCCATTCTATTATGTGGTTCCTTGGATTGATGCTCTCTCACCATCTAAAAATGAGGTAATAAAGGCCTAGGATTTATTCTATTGGTTTCCCCTCATTGTATTGTGTGGATTTGTTAAAGGAGATATGATTATGGTTTTTTTCCCCTCTACAAAATTGTTGTTACCTCCATTAAATCCACTAAGAGCATTGTTATACGAATTTTTATATTTTCTACAATGTGGACTAAAAATTGGGCCATATGATGTAGCCTTTGGGCCATTTGATGCCGTTGTGACAAAGTTGAGCTATCCTTAGACTATGCCTTCTTTTAGGCTATCTCTTATTGCCTCCATTCTAGATCCCTCAAGCTATAAAAATATTCAACCTACTGGTAATTTGACTACTCCCAATGCACTTCAATGAATGAGTTTTGGGTAGACTTTTTCATCTTGAATGTAACATTTTTGGTATTTTCCCCAAACATTGACAATTCATATGCTAACATACTAGTAGGATACACAAGCATCTAGATTTTATATAATCACATGTAGTAGAATACACATACTTAATACTAGTCATAGGCCTATAGGATGCACATCTTTGATGCTGCTATATTATCCCCCTTGAATATTACCTTTAGGGTTGAAAGAGAACATGAAAAATTGGAGTATCATATTATTTATGCTAGTTTTTGAAAAATATGATATTGAAGCCATAATAGTGTAAACAAGTAGCCAATTTTACCAAAAACATCAATAGTAAATTTCATACTCCAAATTCTGAAAATCTATTGCTAGTGTTGTTTGCACTAGGAGACCTTGTTATATATTACTCATAAATTTATAAAAAGGAAGATATTTTATAAATTTGAGAAATAGTGTACACAATTATTACAACAACACTTAATTTGATAAGTAAGGATACCATAACATCTTATTTGTCTTATATTATTCTTTAGAGGCCTTCATTATTGCTTGGTTGCTCCAAAATGACTGGGAGCCTCGGTCTTGACCATATGATTCCCTAACACACCTGGTTGCCACTTGTAGAAACCTTAACTCACCTTTTCTCCCAAGTAATGCCCTAAAAACCTGGATGTTGCTATATATTCCCTAATATACTCTTTCCAAAGGTATCCTAATAGCTGGCCAGTTCACCGGAACCCTGCACCTCCATTTAGTAGTTGAGTGGAATTCATCATACTCCCACAATGCTTTAAATATAGTTGATATCAAAATATCCATACACCTTGGTTGCTACAAACATAGACCCTTGTGGCTTCCATAACTAGCTTGTCCTTTTCATTTCCAGCTCCCACTACCCTTCTCTTCCTCATACTACACTAAAGCTCCTTATTGTAAATACTTCACTTCATTTACCTAATTGTACAAAAAAAAATTATTCTCTTAAACTATCCCATAAACTCTTGGTTGTTGTAGAGAAAAGAAAACACTTGTGAGAGTTTTTATCTTATAGCTATAACTAGCTACACACATTATGGAGGGTTTGATCTTATAACTAAGAACATGAGATATCCTTTACATGTAAAATGATCCTCACAGAGGATAGTTATTTTTCAAAATGTTAGATTATGCTCATACTTGATACTAGAAGGACATCTTGACTAGTTTTCTATATAATTCTAATAAATATAGCATAAAATAGTACTTGAAAACTAGAGTGTGGAGCATTTATGGGTGTTTTTATGAATTAAAATATATTTATATACAATAGGTTGAAAAGTGTGCAAAAATAGAAATGTATATATGGAAATATTAATATCTTGGAGATATAATTTTTCTTGTGGATAATGTTAAATTCATTATAAATGTTTATTTTTATTAATAAGGATAGAGGAGAGGTGAATCAATAATGAAAACATTGTATGTATGCTAACCAATATCCTCTAAATTTGACCATCTATGTTTAAATATAAAATACTACTTTGGAATGTCAGTGATGCTTAAATTAAATATATTGCTTGTAAAAATTAGATGAATTCACTTCTAAATATTCTATGGATGGAAATCCATGAAATGAAATTTACTACTCGGAAAATAGCTAAATGTTTGTAAAATATGAGTAATTCAATAGATTATAGTGAATGTAGAATTAAACGAATCTTTGGATACCTAAATTAGAATCTACAAAATGTAATAGTCTCTTAGAATTAAAATCATCTTCTTTAGTTTGGATGGAATAGATAGCTTACCTAACCTACTGGTATATAATGGATTTAGTGTGTGTCCCTAGGCCTACTTAAATGCAAAATATTACTAAAATCATTAAAGTTATGAATACATAAACATCCTCTTCTAGTGCTTAATACTCCCAAGAAATATGACCATTAAAGTCTCCATTCCATTAATCTTTCCTCTAGTTAAATTTAATATTTTTGTTGTTGGGATGGATCCGTGGGGTTCTACACTGTTGCACAAACCGATCCCCTCTCCATCGCATTCTCTGTTTCGGCTGCTGGTTCTCCTTGGCCTCCTTTCTTCGAAGAGCTTTCCATGAATCCCGACCTCTAGGACGAGCTCGGCTCCCCTCCTCTCCACACCCATTCTTCGACAATTTTCTACTATTGCGGACAAAAACGCCGATCCTTGCACGACCACGTGAGGCATTTAACGCCCACACATTCCAGCTAATGATGTCCCTTGTGACGATGCCTTCGCTTTGCGGCCACTAAAGACAAGAATGCGGAGGAGCTCACCTCTACGACACAACCAAAAGCGTCTCTACCACACATCCCCAAAAGCTGCGAGAGAGAATCAAAATCGACCTCCCCGGTAAACTCGAATCAATGGGCATATTCAATTTATGAAGGATCACGCCCTCATTGGAAATTTTATTAGCCTATGGCCAGCGAAAAAGCTTTGCAAGGATGGATACTCTTCAAGTGGGAGCCTAAAGGATATGCAACCTGTGGCCCCAAAGGTTTTTCAACTTGCTATTTTCAATTGTACGGAGGACGGGAATCACATCTTTGAGGAAGGCTGTATTTGTTCAACTTTGCGGGCCTTTACCTCCGGTAAGAGCAGATTCAATCCGGGGAAAAGTTTCAATTGGGCACGATTACGTCTGCATGTACTCGACCCGGGAATGTTTGGATGAAGAGACCTTAAGCATTTTGCTCCCGGTAATGGTTTGGGGAGAGTTTATTAAAGTTGCGGAGAAACCAAACTCAAGAAATACACCCCCTATGCACGGATCTGTATTTATATGCATCTGGCCAAGGCACTCACAGATTCAATAAGCCTATTTCATGACGATTTCGAGTGGGTTCAAACTATGCTATAGGCATGTGTCCCCTTTCGATGCGAAATGTCATGAACATGGTCATACATCACAGTGATTTCCCCTGCGAATCATTCGCGAGAAAATGCCCTTACGAGCACAACAAAGATGCGATAGTTTTACAAAGGTCACCTGCTTAGATGGAGGAACTCAAGAAAACCCCCTACTCCCTCGGAGGCACCCAGAAACCCAATGCGACCTTGACTTCCACGATGCTTTGGCGGCCCTTGAGGGGCCTCGGAGGGGTTATCCACACTCGATCTCCCTCATATGATTTGTCCAGCTTACGAGCTACTCCACTTTTTCCACTCCCTACCCACAATTTCCCACCAACACCAACTCTGTCACCTCCATCTTCGTGAAAAATATTGAGAAAGAGCTAGTACTCAAAGATGCACTCATGGAGATCGATAAAAATACGGCTTTCGGAGAACCCCGGAGAGAAAAGTGAGGACAAGGCGGATCATCCTGCCGTCACACATGGAATAAGAACCGGAAGAGTATAGATCTAGGAGATGCGGATATACTCTGCCGAGCTTGACTGCTGTCATCGGCACGACTTCGGCTAATGCATCCTTGAAAAATCGACGATACAAGTGGTTCTATCCCGGGCGGCACGGAGAAAATCCCTTGGTATTCAAGCCAGGAAGTCCCTCGGATGGAAAATAAATAATGAAAGAATCTAAGAAATGGGAGCGCAAAACGGATCTACGGTAGACCATCATTATCGAGAGAAATTCTTGTGGAACCTATGAGGTTCCCAAAACTGACTAAGTTCTATAAGACTCTTCCCCATTGTTCCTCATGAAGCTCATTTTCATGGAATGTGAGGGAGCTCGATAGCCAGTAAAACACCGAATGTTAAAAAAATGATATAGCAAGATAAGCCCTCCATAGTCTATACGTAAGAAACAAAATGCAATAGCACGGCTTTAGAAAGATCTTTGAACAAATCTTGAATTAGGATCTGCTCGGTTCGGTGGATGCCTCGGGAGCATCGAGGAGGTCTCGCCATCATTTGGAATCCTCATATTCTCCTCTTATGACTCATGCCTCTCATTATTTTATTCAAACTACTTTCCATTTAGTGGGGACCAACACACATGGTCCTCACTAGCAGTGTATTTTCCCCAAGACCCACACAAAAAAATGGAATTGTTGGATACTCTTACGAGCCCAACTCTGTCGGGGAGCTTCCACATGGATCCCGCGGGGGTGAATTTAACACGATTATAGCTCTGGAGGAAAAATATGGGGGAGGCCAGAACCGATTGGAGGAGGATAGCACCGACTTCGAACTTCATTCACGGTAATCTACTTATGGACCTACAAACTTCCAATGGAACCTACACTTGGACCAACAAGCATCAGGAGCTCGAACATATAGCCTCTCGCTAAATCGTTTTCTAATGTATGATAATGCCATTTCATCTTGGCGGGGATTTCCAAACCTCTCCCATCTTTCCTCAAGGCGCTCGGATGCGGCCCATAATGTTAGTGGACTCATTCGGGATCAGATTCACGATCGGCCATTCCACTTCGAATCGTTACGGTTCTCTCATGAAAACTTCAAAAGTGGTCTTCAAGCATGGCATCTCCTTTGTGGTGCAGATGTATCGGTTCCCGAAAAGCTCAAACACCTCAAGAGGCTCTCCAAAGCTTGGAATCGAACATAGTTCGGCAACATATTTTTCCCATAAAAAAGAACTTGAGCGAGGGAAAATGACACCCCTACAACAATGCATCATTTACGAGGGGACGATCGGACACGTATGACCAACGGTAACAAGAAATCCTCACCAAAATATAGAAAAGAGAACATGAAGAAACCTTGTGGCATCGAAATTCGGATCGGATGGGTAGGAAGGGATGGGGAGAAAAATATAAATTTTTCACAGGTCCACCATTCAACGACGAATGCCTGATAACATCACTTTTGTCAACAATTGGCAAGGAGACGGACTCGAGGTCCATGAAGAGGTTGAGCATGAATTCAAAGAATACTTTCGGGACATACTTTCAGCGAAACCCAAGGGAACGGGATTCAAGCCATTCCTGCTTGTCATGCAACACATACCAAAATTCATCAACTAACGAACATAACAACATGCTTCTCTAGCCGGTAACTCTTCAAGAAGTGGAGGAAGCCATGGGAAACAACTCGGAGATGGAAAAGCGCACGGCCCTCATGGGTTCACTTTGCAAACTTTTCATGCCTTGCGGGAAGTGATCAAATCGAAGTATGGGGAGCTTGTGGAAAAATCTCGGTGATCGCAGCTTCTTCCCTCCTCAACACGACCTTCATCACTCTCATTCCCAAGGAAGAGGATTCTAGCACTCTGGAAAAATATCGGCCTGTTAGACTCCTGGCAATGTTATCTACGAACTCATTTCAAAAGTTGTGGCCAACAGTGCTAAAGCCTCTTCTCCCTCTTCTCATCTCGCCTAGGCAAACAAATTTATGTGGAAAGACTTTAGATCTTGGACGGAATCATCCTCTCACATGGTAATTACATTCACTAAATATCCTAAAGAAACCGGGTATGATATTTCAAGCTAGACCTCTCCAAATCATTTGACAAACTAAGGCGTGTGAGCCTATATCAAACAAATGCTCTTGGCCTTTGGTTTTAGTGCTACTTGGACTCATTGGCTCATGAATCTCATCTCCTCCCCTATATTTTCCATCCTTCTCAATGGTTCTCCTTGATGCCTTCCGTCCTATCGAGGCATTTGACAGTGACCCCTGTCCCCTTTTCTCTTTGTTCTCATGGAAGAGAGAGTCTAAATGACTTTTATCCATCATCTTGTCTCTTGGTCTGTCAAAGGCATTTATCTTCATGATGTCCCCCATTTCCCACCAACCGGTTAAGTGGATGATAATATACTGTTTACTCATCCTACGTCTGAAAGCCTACGACCTTTAAATCCTTTACGGACCTCTTTTCATTGCCCTGGAGTACCATATACATCCTCAAAATCTCAAATTTTTCTTCTTCCACCTTCCATCATCACCCAACGTAACATCGGGGATTCTGGGCTTCACGATGCTTGTGGTTCCTCGAGAGTATCTTGGAGCCCCCTCATAGACTCCGCCATCAAACACTCTTCATGGAGAATTCTTCTACGATAAATTATAAGCAAGGCTCTCTTCTTGGACCTATCGCTCACTCAACATACTGCCCAGACTCATCCTCATCAAATGCGATTTCTCCAAGCCATGCCTATATCTTTTCTCAATAGTGGGAGCCCAAAATGGGTTCTTAGAAATATCCGCAACCTTCAAAGAAAGAAACTTTTTATGGGGCTCCTCGAGTCTCGATAGAAAATGGGCTCTTGTCAAATGGTCCAGAAATCTTGCGCTTCCAAAATCATATGGTGGGCTCAACTTGCGAGATCCGATCTGAAAGGTAACAATACTATAGGGGCACACATATGGTAGCATTGTTCTCAGACCACACTCCACCAGCAGGCCCGCCTGCGGCATTCTAAATATGCTCGGGGAAAACCTCGAGAGGATCTCATTCGCTTGTTGTGCTCTTTGGATCGTTAATTTGGGCAGCAGTGTCGCGCCTTCATCCGAGCACACACATGTTTGAAATTTCATTCGGCACCACCGCAAGATGCAGAGGACTCTTGGCGGCAACTCCCCAGCCCCAACCTCTCTTTCTGTGAAATAGCGAGCACCTCTCCGGCACGAAAATGATCGATCACGTCCATCATTTTTGGTAGCAACAGCCCTCTCTAGAGCTTTCAACAAATGGACAACGTAGAAACTTGTGAGAATTGTAGGAAAATTTTGAGAGATAGATCAGAACTCACTCTCGGAAGAATAAAATCACGACCACGGGGATAAGTTGCGGTTGGGGATACACTCCAAGGGAAAATTCACTGAAAAATCTTTTGGTTGCTCTGTCATCCCGGACGAGGCGGGATGGCACCGACGGAACCATCGTCACTTTGGCAACGTGCAGTACGGCTAAGTCTAAGCCTTCTTGCGCCAGCTTCTTAGCAAACGAGAGACTCCTTACTGGGGATAATTTACAAAAACACGGCTTCATTTGGCAACTAGAATGTCCCAATTGCAATCTACATTGAAACCGTGCATCTTACGTACACCTAGCATCTCAACTACGAGGCAATTGCAATCCGCAACGAGAAGAACTGGTAGATGCGGGGGAACCTTGTCCCGTACCATCCCGTGAGTGGCCTTTGCGGCCCTTCCCGAGTCGCACTCAACTCTCTCTCGGTTATCTAGGGTTTTGTACATTGGATGGTTTAGAAGGAGCGTAATAACGACATATTCAAAAATCAAAGCACCTCTACGATATCCTATGGTGCTCCTCAAGCAGAAAAGCCTCCAAGCTTATTGGCTCTCAGCTTGGCAAGACTTTCATGTACCCTCTCCCCTTTGTGGAATGCCTCATCTTGGAAAGTTGGATATATTCACTCCTTCTACTTTGATCTAGGCCAATCCACTCATCCATATGGTCTCCCTCTCATGATGCCACCCTTGCATTCTCTTTCAAATTGAACTTTGATGGAGTGGCCAAGAATGGCAAGTGGTCAGTAGTTTTGGTGGCATTTTAAAATAATAGGCTTCTGTAATGCATTTATTATGGTTCGCTTGGTAGAGATACCAACAATGCATGCGACTAGAAGGATTATGGCATGGCATCTGTCTTGTTGAAAAATAAAACCTCTTCCCCCTCGAGGTTGAAGGGGAGTCTCAAGTGCTTATAGAAGGCATTATTCAAATTCCAATCGGCACTCTTCATGGAAAACATTGCTTCGAGTGGCGTCACAGCGAGGCTTGAACAAATTGAAGAATGGCCAGGCGTCCACCGCCACCATCACCTTCAGGCTTTGACAAGGTGTACTTTTAACGGTGGCCCATCATCTTGTCTAATCAAGGTGTTAACCAACGGATCCCTATATTCTCGGGCCTTGCACGAGTTTTGATGATGCACAACTCATTCACGATTGCACTCTTACGGGTACGACAAGATATACACCTGGCGAGATGCGGGTGTTTGATGAGCATGGTACGATGGTGCGTGGACGGGCATTGGTTGGCATGTGGACTCATACCACCGTCCAGAGCTCGCGCGAGGCACAACATTAATATCCAGGGCTAGTGACTTCAATCTTGCCATAACGCGCTGACGCTTCCTCCCGTCTAGGCAAGCACGTGCAAACTATGGCACCTAGGACAGAGACTCATTGTTGCCTCTCCTTTGCGCTCGCGCTGTTTATGGTTGCGTGAGCCTTGCTCTCGAGATGATCTTGGGTTGCAATGTGCTTTGGCTTGTTGCATTGAACTAATACTGAGGCCCTTCTCTCTGACCCCTTCTACAAGTTTTGGTCCAATTTCACCTTTTGAATGTGTCTTGGCACTACCTATTAGTGCTCTCGTGCATTTCTGCCGGACTCTGCTCCCAAACTTCGTACGATTGACCCTAGCATCTCCTTGCGAGCTGCAACATCATGCCTTGACTCAGGTTAGCGCGAATGTGAGGCTATGCAGTGTAGTCATGGGCGGGTTGCTCGAGAGTCTTCTTCTTCCACCTCTCCTCAGCCTCCCACTCCTCGGAGTATCTCTCTTGCCGCTATCTTGCCATGAGGAGTGGTCATGGCGGTGGGTCTCGTGAGTCCTTTCATGCTCGGGGCTCCCCCACATTCCTTTCTCCAGTCCTCCCCTCCTCTTCGGTCCCACACCTGCCAACTCACTTCGAGAGACTCAATGTTGAGGAAGCGAGTCCTCGCTCCACGAGGAAGCACCTCTTGAGAGAAAGAACATCAACGCTCATCTCATTCCTCCTCCTGACATGAAGAGTGAGGGAGCCATGCTGACAGTTCGGACACCGGCCCTCAGGTGCCTCCTTGCATGCACAGAGCGATACGAGCGGTGGCTCAGTGTGAAGACCACCTTCGGGCGATGGGAGGAAGACCCTATGAATATGGATACGCATTGTTGAAGAAACGCCTTCTAGCGTGCGCAGTTCTGAATGCGCATATACTCTCATGTTTTTGCCTCATAGTCGCTAGTCTGGGCTTGATCCTTTGCGTTTTAGTTTTTTAATTCAAATTCTCGGAAACTTGCTTCTATGTCTTCTCATAGGCCACGTTCCCTTCATCTCCGTGGCTCACTACGGTTGTATGGCTCAGCAGGGTTGTAGGTCCGGTTTGAAAATTTTAGTAGACATCGGCTTTTTTGGATAGATTCTTTGCAGTCTGGGCAAGATATTATGAGGCTAGGACCTCCATGTAAAATTTTTTTGTATCAATAATAGGAGTAGACATATTCGGAAAAAAAAAAACAAAAAAATAAAAAATAAAATAAAGAAAATAAAATAAAATATTTTCCTCTAAAAAAACACTTGTTAATTGCATTAGATCCAATTGAAAGAATTTTCTACTGCAACTTTTATATTTTCTACAATGTGGGCAAAATATTGGGGGATCTAGTGTTGCCTTTACGCCATTGTTGACCTTGTGTCAATATTTGAGCTATTGTGACGGCTTATGCTATTTTTGGGATACCTCTTGCACCCCTTTAGCAGCTCCCCCAGATGTCAAAAGATTCGGAAATCTAGTTGTTTCTCCCTATCTACCTTGAATGAATATTGTATACACTTTTTCTTCTTGACTTAGTTCTTTCCCAAGCATCGAGAGTTGATAATCTCATGATGCTGATATAATCCACATCTTCAATAATTTCTGCTCTCACGGGACTTAGTAAAATGCAAATCTTTGATGGCAGGTAGGAAGAATTACCTTAAGGGTTGAAAATATCTGTGTACGGTAGCCTATTATTTCTATAGGTTAAAAAAATATATATGATATTGAATCCATAATAGTGCAAGCAGTGCAGTAAATTTTACCAAAAACACCAATAGTACATTGCAACTCTAAATTCATAATAGCACTCCAAATATTGCACTTGGAGAGCTGTCTCTATTGATTTATAAACAATAGCAATCGCTTATAGGTACACAAATAATGTACACAAATATTAAATAACCTCTTAATCTTGTAACTAAGAATACCATAGAATATCTTTGTTGCATTTGAATATGCTATGAGAGCTGAAGTATTTCATAGTTTTGCTCCCAAAATTCTAAGAGCCCCTCCTTCTTGACCATAAGATTTTGTAATAGACTTCTGCTTCTACCAAGAGAGAAGCCTTGAATGGCCTTGGTTTCCCTTGCAATTCCTAATAGACCTCATTTTTGTCTAGATATGACTTAATAAGGTCTATTTCTCAAAGAGATTACCCTAATGGTGTATATTCCATTAGTAGAGACCCCTCAAGCCTCATACACACACTTGCTAGGTCCTTACTATTGATGGAATTCATCCTTTATAATTCCTTAAATCTATACAACCCATAGTTGATTCAAAAATAGACCCTTGCCATTACATCCCTTTTCTTTTTCCGGCTCAACACTATCTTTCTTTTCCTCAACACTACCCTAAAATCTCATGTTTCTTAGACATCACTTCATATCCCCTAGGTATATAAAAAAAGGCTTGTAGACATCTAAATTATCCATAAGTCCTTTCCTACCCTAGAGAAGAAGAAACTTGTAGGACTTTGACCTTATAGCTAGAATGAGGGAGAGATTGGTTATGGTGGAATCATTCACCACCTAAACCAATTAGAAAAAAGGTGTTAGGAATGTTTAAGAGCCTCTAAAAACCAAAGAGATAAAGCCCTTAACGATCAAAATCTGTTTCCTCTCTCCTTTTTATTTATTCCCTTTGCGGCCTTCCCTCCCTTATTTTAATTAGTAGCTATGATTTCACCTTGTTTGAGAAATAATCTAATGTCACCTAATAAAAGTAAATAATGGGTTTCCCCTTTTAATGACTATACCCTATAGGGTTAAATAGACTACTAATTAGTACCTTAAGGAATGTAATTATAAGAGGGAATTATTATCCGTGATTGTTTCCAATAATACATTTCATATGTAAGAAAGTAAGAAGATGATCAAGATGATCATGCCTTAGCGATAATGGAAAAAAATATTTATATTTATTACCTTGATGGTTGTGGATTTTTGATGACACGGAAATAGTCACACTTAAGAGATCAAAGGAATCCAAAAGGTGAAAGAAAAAAGAATACATAATATAAACATAAAGCTTAAAAATCTAGAAAAATAACCTTGATATCCAAACTTAACATAGGACAAACTCAAACCTAAGCAATTTGAAAAAGAAAATTTTGCAAAGAAGAAGACATATTATATGCTACTAAGCATATGTAGCATTAGGAGGAACATTTATAAACATCGATGAACAAGAGCCAATCTTTGGAGCCAGCCCAACACATGAAATGCATGCTCCTATTTACTCTACATATGCCAGCATATTCAACAAGAAATATTAAAAAGTTAAGAATAATATTCTTATCTTATTTTAATATTGTACCATTTCCACAAAACCAAACATTGAAAGGAAAAAAAAAAAAACTCATAAACCCGTGATTGTATCTATGATTTCTCATGATATTTCACTAAGTGGATAAACTCTTACCACCATAATTCACATTACCATAATGTATTTATTTAGTATACCATATTGTCGGTAATGTGAATTATGGTGTATATACATAAAAATCTAATTCTATCATCAATGTACTAATGTTCCAAATGCTATGTAACACAGAAAACCGAGACTCTTGCTTGCTGCACAATCTGTCATTTTTGAAGGTGAAGAGTACACCTGTAACACAGAGAAAGTAAGTTAAAAGGACAAAGAGGAAAAAACACTTAAATATCAGAAGAAATACGAAAAAATTAGAAGAGTGAAATTTATAATATATTCCTTCGTACCGTGCTAATCGTTGCGTGCAGCAGACAAATTTTGCAAATGAGCCCAATCCCAAAGACAAAGTGGAATAGGAGAAGGTTCCTTCCGATCGTTGCGTGCAGCAGACAATTTTTGCAGATGAGCCCAATCCCAAGACAAAGTGGAATGAGAAGGCTCCTTCCGATCGTTGCGTGCAGCAGACAAATTTGCAAATGAGCCCAATCCCAAAGACAAAGTGGAATAGGAGAAGGCTCCTTCCGATCGTTGCGTGCACCAGACAAATTTTGCAAATCAGCCCAATCGCAAAGACAAGTGGAATAGGAGAAGGCTCCTTCCGATCATATTCTACAACTTCTGCTGGAGGCGGAAAATTCAAATCGAATGACTTCGGCCTACTGCCCGATCCTTGCATTCCCACTCATTCCGCGTCGCTCTCATCGACGGCCTTTCTTCGCCATAGAGGAAACTCTTGGTGACCTGGACAAGCCCCAGGAAGTTTGGTACTGGTAGCGCTTGGTCTTAGGCGCTAGCATCGAGGTTGCGGGCGTGAAAGTGAAAGTTGTAGACGTATGCGTTGGTGCCTCCTCCTTGTTGTTTCTTTCTCTCGTGCTTACGGTATTTGATATATTGCGCCGCCGCCCTCTTTCTTACATTGCCGATGGAAACGCTGCCATCGGCCCTCTTTGCTGCTATCGAGTGAAAGTGGGGGTAACTTCTCTTTCCTTTGACGCTGACAGAGGAAAGTCAAATCGATAGGGTTTTCTCTGTCGCAGCAAGTGGGGTTCAGGTCTGGTTCTGGAAACGGTGTAGTTCTGAGCGCTACCGAGATGGAAGGCGGTAGAATGGAAATCGTGGGCAATGCCAGTTGCTGCCTACTAGATGTTTTTTGCGAAATCTGGAGTACATCGCCATTACACGGCAGTGGCTACTAATATCGATTTTACATTGATTTTATTTTATCCGAAAGCACACGGCTTGGCTCTAAATATCGATATAACATTGATTTTTTTTAAACAATGGAAAACCTATTTTAGATACGATTTTGTTTAACAATTACATACAGTCATTCAATAAATTCAGTCAAAATTTAAAATTTAAACCAAAAAAAGGCTTCCAAAACAACTCTTAATGAGAATGAAGTAATCAATGGGGTACTATTGTACAGGCAGGTTTAAGCTACTCTTATCGGGAATGAAGCGTAGACATACGCCCATTTTTTATGGGATTAGTTGTTCGGTGTAATTACCGAGTAAATAATATTTAGATAATTTGGAATCCAATAATTTAAAATAATTATAAAAGGTGATAAATTAGTGAATTGTGATGATGATATATTTTAAATGAATTTATGTTTTTCTTATAATTTTTAATATATATAATGTATTTGGAAAATATTAAATAGAAAAACAAATTTAAAAATTAAGAATATGTGAATCTTTTAAAAACTTTTTAATAAGAAAAATAATATTTTAATATAATAAATGAAAATTAATAATAGAATATTTAAATAAAATAAAATGAAAATAAAACTAAACCAATTATTATCTTTTAGTGAAACTTAAAAATCAACTCAATATATTCAGTGTATAAAAAAAAGGAATCAATCGATATCAACATCAAATTAATATCAATAATAATTAAATAATACCATTTTTGAAAATATAAGAAATATAGGCTGTGGAAATTATAATTATATTAATAATAATAAATAATCATACACTGGGATCTGCGGGTGTTGAGAATGTATGAAAGGTGGTAGAGGGATTTGGGTTGGCGCGTGTGATTCTGCACCACATACCCCTTCCTCTCGTCCTCGAGACCATTAATTGCATTAACGTCAAGCGCGAGGCATTTACGCGACACGATTGCCCATGTTTGCGTCTACTCCACGGGGATATGGATTCTTCACGAAGTTTCAAGCTAGGCATTGTTGCCTCTACGCTCTTGTTGTTCCTGGTGGTCTTAGAGCTAGCTCGGGCCATTAGTGAGCCCTTGGGAATGCTCCACTTTCTTGTTGCTTGAACCGCATTCGGAGTACGCACGTCTCGCGAACACTCCCATTGCTCTCGGCGTGTCAATTTCCCTCTTGTTTCTCTCCCCGGAAGTTGTCCCAACCCTTACGTGCTCGGTATGAACACGATCGAGTCCCAACCTTCGCTTCATTGTCTCGCTCGGTCTCTCTCGCTTGATTCCTATGCCTCGGTTGCATCATAGGATGAAGTGCGGCAGAAATCTCCCGGCCCGTGGAGGTCCTCCCCGCCACCCTCCCTCCACCTCTCCAAACTCCTCACTCTCTCCTAGAGTCCCAGCGGAGATGAACACACGAGACTCAAAGTGGACGTGGCTCTCATGATGGGCGTAGGATGTCTCTTTCTAAGAGGCATCTCCCGGTCTCATCACGGGTCGGCAGCATAAGGCACGAGTTTCGTTTCCCTTGTTTACTCAATATGCCCCCTCTTGTTACGGCCTACATAACTATGGGTACAGAGGCCTCGCGTTGACTACGAGCTCACGAGGTTCTCATCTAGCGCAATTGGTGGGCGTGAGCCCTATGCTCCCTCGAGAGGAGGTCGAACGGAAGAGGTCGAGTGCGGCTCTTCGCGGACTCAAAATTGCTTTTGGTTCGGGGGACATCAGCGAAATTTGTTTGTTTCCTCTTGTTGACAAAGCGGGTGAGGACGATGCCAACGAGGCGGTTCGAGTGCTAAAGGCTGATTTGCGGTCGAGATGTCCCTTACGCCTTCTGCCATGTGGTGGTCTCCCCTCCTCCTGAGTAATTATTGGCCAATCTCCACATTTTAGCTTGTTTTGGATGATCGTCATACCGGACACAGCTGGTTTCGTTGTCCTGAGTTTAGTATTCATCGGATCTACAACTTGTCTAAATTCCGGTTGCCCCTTCGAGAGCGGCGAGTTTTTGTCTTGGAACGATTATGTTTTGTATAACTTGTTCTAATCATTGTGGGTTGATAAAGCTGGGTTTCATGCATTTTGGTTTCCCATAGTGACACTCTTTTAGGGCTTTCTAGTGACTTCATGGTTGTCTCGTGTTTGTACTTATTAAGGTTGATAATTTGTTAAGAGCTTCATGGATGTACTAGAATGCCCATTTATCGGGCGAGATTTTACGAGGTCTGGCCTCCATGTGTGTAATTTTTGTATACTAATATATTAAACATTCGGGATTTAAAAAAAAAAAAAAAAATCCCATCTTTTATTAAAATAAAAATAAAAATAAAATTTTTAAAAAAAGGGAGTACGAATAAATGCTAGTTTCGTGATTTTCTTTAATGAATTATTTGGTAGCTCTTAAGTTTTATGGTCGCTTAAAAGCATTGATGGAAAAGATCAATACTAACATTGAATTGCGTGACATGTTTAATGGAGATGCATTGGTTAGCCTTTTTATGTTTTGCGAGAGCTTAGGAGGAGTGGGTGATCCCATGTTTGATGTAGTGTAAGTGCTCATGGAATGTTTTGGTTCTGACTTAATTTTGCCAATTTCAGCAATGTAGGGTTAATGAGAAGATTGATAGAAATACCTAGTGGTCTCTAATGATATGAGTGTTTATGTCATCCCATCTTCGTGTGGACACCCTACATTGGTGAATGTAGTGGCTCAAAAAATCACATGATTCATTAATATTAAAGGTGTTTATGTCATCCTCTCTTCTTCTGAAACATCCTATATAAAAGCAATAATCTAAGGATGCATTACAAGGACATCAAACATGGGAGTATGAGCTCATATGCTCTAGTAGAAGATGAAGAAAGATTAAACAACACATATTTATTTGAACATGTCATGGTCATTTCTAGGATGGTCTTTCCATCTACCACAACTTTACGAGACCATAGAAATTGAAAAAGAGCAAAGTAATTTAAATTAGCAGAAAATTATCATTTGATAGGTCCTTATTGTGTCTTCTAAAGGTTTTTATTTATTATTTATTATTTATTATTTTATGTGTATTATTATTATTTATTTATTTTTATATTTTTAAAAAAAATTTATTTATTTATTATTATTATTATTTTCACCTTTATTTACTTATTTTTTTTATTAATTGAAATTATTCCTTTGAGATTCTTTAAGTTTGACTAATTGATTATTTATTTATTTATTTTTAGATATTTTTATTATTAGTTTTTGAAAAAATATATTAAAATATTATTTATTTATTCAAGTTTTATTAGGAAAAGCCTGATGTAAGCATCGAGGTGGATTACTACAACCATTTTGATTCGAGTGGAAATGGGAGGTCATTTCCATGGATTTCATTCTGATTTTCAGGACATCTAGACAACATGATTATTTTATGGTTGTGGTTGAGAGGTTGACAAAGGTAGCACACTTCTTTCGATTGAATTCTAATTATTCGGCTACTCATGCATCATGGGTTTCATGAGGAGATAGTGAAGTTTCATGGTGTTCGAAGAAGATTGTGTAAGATAGAGATGCTAAGTTCACTTCTAGGTTTTATAAGGAGTTATTTGCAAGTTTGGTTAGGAAGTTGGCCTTCATTACAAGTTATAAGTACGTAGACATATAGATAGATAAAGAGAGCAAAAATATTTTTTTGGACGACATGTTGAGAATGTATGTTATCCGTCAATACCAAAAATTGGAAGAGAGTATCTTCCACTAGTTGAGTTTTCTTACAAAAATGGGTATCGAGATTTGTTGAGGATAAGTCTCTGTGAGGAACTATATGGGAAGAGTTGTAATACTCCTATCGGATGGAGTGATCTAGTGAAAAAGGTATTTATAGGGAAATTTGAACATGCTGCTATGCATGGAGCAAGGAAATGCAGATTATCAAAGAATCTAAAGGAAGGACACGACACGAAGAGAAAATTTATGCGGATCAACGAGAGTTGTTTAAGAAATCTCTTGTTGGGGAACGTGTGTACTTACAAATCAAGCGAGAAAGAGATCATGAGGATTGGGTCATGTCTGTGAAGATAAGCACCTTCGTATTGCGAGCCTTTTGAGATCCTTGAGAGGATTGGACCACTGCTTCACATGCCACTACCTCGATAGTGAAAGTCTATGATGTTTTCCATATTTCATTTTAAAATATATGTAAAAGATTTTGGTCATGTTATTGATTAGTTTGTATTATAGGTGGATCTGGGAAGAATTCCGTTCAATTGCAATGTATTTTGCGAGAGAAATATGTAGGTTAAGGTGTAGTGGAAAGACTTGTCCATAGCTCCATGGGAATGGTTGATAAAATGCAAGCTATCTATCCATCCTTGTTTACTAGGTAGAAACCGGATTTTGGTATATGTATATTTTAGAAATTTTAACACAAATTATGTAATGTGTGATTCTCTTTGATCTAAAACTTATTTTCTTGTTAAATACAAAATCGCTTCTACAAAAACAACTTAGAATTTAAAAGATGATCCCAATTTGAAATATTAAGAAGAAAGATCAATCACACATAACATAGATTTTTTTAAGGAAAGCATAAAACAGACCCCCTTTATCATATATTATGTATATATGATGGATCATGAAAACAATCTCATACAAATCTCAATCCCGATAGCTCGCGGTACAATATACAATCATACGCTGCTTGTTATACAAAAATTGGAAAATTCATATGCCAATTTGTTTACTGCCTCGAACACCACACTCAGCACGCCAATACCACATGAGCAATCTACAAAATAATGGAATCCTTCTTGCCTTTGCTTTGAGATCCTCATGGACACATCCAAAATGTGTGTGGTTGCATGGTCACCCACTAATGTCACAAATGATAGTCAAACTATCCCTTTCACATACATCTCAATTGGGTCTCCACTCGATTTGACATGCATGTGGTTAACAATATTAAATATTCGAGTACATGTGAGACCACTAGTTGCAGATTAAATTAATAATTAATTAGGTGATCTCTCACTAATTTGTATCTTTAGTTACAACTAGCACAAGCGAGTTTAACTAACTTATAACTAAGTTAAAATGCTACAACTCACATCACTACATCCAACTGCGGTATAACCCGAATCTTAGTTACAACTAAGTCCACTTGCATGTCCCACCCGGCCAACCTCCCCAGACTGAATTTCCTATAGCTAACTAATTTGCCACTTCGGTTAACTATTTCAATGCTCATTGAGAATAGATTATTGTTTATTGTCCAACTAATATTAAGGGATAATAATAAGTGACATTATCTATAAATAGACATGTGATCTATAAATAGAACTCACACATACATCTATAAATAGACTTCATGAATAAATATAATTTTCCTCATGCATCTTTAAATAGACATCATATATAAACGGGGTATATGCATCTATAAATAGAACTCCCACCTAAAAATAGCCTCCTTGTCCATCCTAGTGTAGGTGCATAATTTTCACTCGGATCTTCTTGTTAAATCTCAACACTCCTCTCAGCAAGAAAGGGATTATCCTTCACCCAGATCATGTCTCTATGAGTATGAATTTGGTCCTCATGAGTGCCTTCGTCAAAATCGCCACATCTCCAGTGTTATAGAATGTAATGACAACATGATCTTAAAACACCTGATCTACGATATGATGATACACGAGATATCTATTTTCTTAGATCTATCATGAAACACATGATTAATCGAGAGTTTAATGCAACTCTAATTATCATAATGAATCAACGGCCCAGATCTCAATGAGAACCAAACAAACCAACAAGGTCTTTCTCATCGAGATAGCCTCACATACGCTTGAATCGCTTCCATGTATTCCACTTCCGCTGAATTGAGTGCCATGGATCTTTCCTTCTTTTTGTACCAAGAAACGGTTGTAGATACATTTCAAAGATATTACGATGTTAACTCTTTCTATCGGGTCGACTACACTTGATACGAATCCACTAAGCCATGCAAATTCACCTAATAAATCTCTCTGTGCCATCACTCATACTCAAATGTGCCCCTTAGGTATCTCACGACATGCTTGCTTTCAAACGCTTCCAAAATATCTTGGTAGGTAAACCATCGCTTGACTAAGTTATTTAGCAGCATAGAAAATGTACGGTCTTGTGTTCACTAGATACATTAGCGAACCCACCCAAACGTAAATAGTGATAACATCTACCTCTCTAGATGTAATATCCTCTTTCCTCCAGTTTCATGGAAGAGGAGTATCCATGGGTTTAGCCCTCGATGTGAAACTTCTTAAGTATCTCGGGTGCATACTTTCCTTGGGGCAGAAAAAGTTACCATCTACATTGCCATATTTCCAATCTAAAGAAATAATGAAAGGTCCATATCCTTCATCTTGAACTCCTTAGCAAGGTCCTCCTTGTATTAGTGTATCATCTTCTCATCGGTAGTCAACATTAAATCATCGACATAAGAAATGATGATCAGCTTACCCTCCATCACAATTGGGTATAGGGTTGCATCCGCCTCACTTTTGTTGAGAAGCCCAATCCCGGTGAAATAGCTCACTAATATCAATATTACATTGCTTTTTTTATTTTAATCCAAAAAAGCACATGACCATGGTTCACTAATATCGATATAACATTGATTTTTTTTAAGCAATGGAAAACCTATTTTACATATGATTTTCTTTTTAACAATTACATATATTAATTTCAATAAATTCTAGTCAAAATTTAAAATTTAAACCAAAAAAAAATACACCAAAAAAAGGCCAAAAACAGCTGCCAATAGAATGAAGTAATCGATGGGAGTGCTCTTTAACACGCATGCTCCAGCTACTTTGTCGGGGAATGAAGTGTAGACATAAGCCCCATTTTTTTATGGGATTAGTTGTTCGGTGTACTGATGGTACTCGATAAATAATATTTAAGATCATTTTGGAATCCAATAATTTGAAATAATTATAAAAAGATGATAAATTATTTGATTGTGATGGTAAATGAATTTATTTTCTTAGAATTTTTAATGTATTTTTTATATTTTTAATTTATTTGAAAAATACTAAATAAATTTAAATAGAGAAAACGAATTGAAAAAAAAATTCAAAGTATTAAATCTTACAAACATTTTAATAAAAAAATAATATTTATATATAATAAATGAAAAAATTAATAATAAATATTTAAAATAAAATAAAAGTGAAAATAAAACTAAAGTAATTATTATCTTTTAATCAAACTTTTAAAAAATCAATAGAATATATTCAATTAAGATAAAAAAATGAATCAATCAATATCAACACCAAAATTAATATCAATAATAATTAAATAATATAAAATTTTGAAAATATAACAAATACAACTCAACGAAATTATAATTATTTTAATAATAATAAATAATAATACTATTAAATTTTTTTTTGAAAAGGGGTACCAATAAATGCTAATTTTCTGGGATTCTTTCTATTGAGATTGCTTGGCGGCTCTTAAGTTTTATGGTGCGGCTAAAGCATTGATGGAAATGATCAATACTAACAATGAATTAGGCCCCTTCAATGGAGATGCATTGCTAATGTTTTTTTTGCATGTTTTTCGAGAGCTTAGCAGGAGTCGGTAGTCCCATGCTTGATGTAGTGTGATTTCTCATGAATGTTTTGGTTTATTGAGCTGTCAATTTCAGCAATCTAGGGTGTTCGAGAAGATTAGTGAAACACCTAGTGGACTCCAAGAATATGAAAGGTGTTTATGTCATCCCGTCTTCTGGTGGGACACCCTACATTGGTGAATGTAGTGGCTCAATAAAACACTGACACCCTATGTAAAATCTCGGCTTAATAAATCAAAGGACTCGTGACAAGGAAGGCCCCATCAAACATGGGAGCATGGGCTCCTAAGCTCCAGTAGAACATGAAGAAAAGACTAAATAGCACATTTATTGAACATGTCATGGTAATTGAGTATGCGCTCTTACGCTCTGGTAGAACATGAAGAAAGGACTAAACAACACGTATTTATTGAACATGTCATAGTCATTTTTACGATTGGTCATTTCCATCACCAAATTTAGGAGACCATAGAAATTAGGAGGCAAAGTAATCTAAATTTTCTTGAAAATTAGCATTTCTTAGGTCCTTTCTATGTCTTCTTAAAGTTTTTACTTTTATTTATTTTTATTATTTTTATTTTTATTTTATTTGTATTATTATTTATTTTTTAATATTATTTATTTATTTATTTATTATTATTATTAATTTGTTTTTCACCTTTATTTACTTATTTTTTTTAATTGAATTTATTCCTTTGATTACTTAAGTTTGACTAATTGATAATAATTACTTTAGTTTTATTTTTATTTATTTATTTATTTTTTAGATATTTTTATTGTTAGTTTTTGACATAATATATTAAAATATTAATTATTTATTCAAAAAAATTATTATTAGGTAAAAGTAGAGTGTAAGCATTGAGGTGGATTACTACAACGAATTTTGATTCAAGAGTGGAAATAGGAGGCCATCTCCATGGATTTCATTACAAGTTTTCTAGGGACATCTAGACAACATGATTATTTTATGGTTGTGGTGCACACTTCATTCCAGTGAAGTCTAATTATTCAGCTACTTATGTATCATAGGTTTTCATGAGGGAGATAGTGAGGTTTCATGTTGTTTCTAAGAATATTCTCTAAGACAAAGATGATAAGTTCACATCTAGGTTTTATAAGGAGTTATTTTCACGTTTGGTTACAAATTTGGCCTTCATTATAGCTTACCGTCTGCAGAAATATGGACAGACAGAGAAGTTCAACAATATTTTGGAAGACATGTTGAGAATGAATGTTATGCGTCAATAGTGATAGTGGGAAGAGCGGGATCAAGTGGCTACAATGGGATTACTTGTAGATATTGAGTTACATGTGTGATTTCCTAGTTATTTTTGGCATGCATGGAACATGAATGTGTGTTCTTGGTTAACTTGGTTTCATTGGCATGCATTTTGCAAGGGGTGACATTGGTTTTCAGCATTGCCTTGCAATTTTGGGATAGCGAGGTGCGATGGGGTTTCCCTTACTTGGTTGAGCTATATTTCTAGATACTTTTGAAACTGAGTCGGTTGGTCTCACAAAAAATCACAAGGCCTGGGAATCCCTAGACAAGTAAAGGTGGGATTCTAGAAAATACTATTTCTGTATACCCTCGTTGGGACATGGAACCATTGACTAGTAAATGGAGGGATATATGGTAAATTCTAGAGGAATCCATGCTTGTATAGGCCTAGTGATTTGTGGACTAGTATATGGTGGGATTGCGGGGAATCCTCGTAGTCTATATTTCTTTATGGGGCTACTAATCACTTGGAAGGATTGCAGTAAAGCCCGGTTGTATAGATGAGGGTTTCGGGCCTAGGAATCCTTAACGAGTATTGGAAAATATATATAGTAAATTAAATTAGTAAGCCTCGGTAATTTTTGTTGTAGGTCCCACATTCATGCTTGGAATATAACAAGGTTACTCATAAAAGGAGAAATGTTACCTAAAAACATGAAATCTAGGGGAAAACCCCCCAAAAAAACATGAAAAACAACCCAAAAATGAAAAGTGTTAATTATGCATTACTGCTTTATTTTTTCGAGGTAAATTTTCAACATTCTCCTCATGACCAACCTCCTCAACTTGTTTAGTGAGAAAAACTATAGTGACCTTGCAACACATATTTCCCTCCTTTTCGATCACAAAAATAGAATTTTAAATAATCCCAATTAACCACTTCTTTCTTACATCCGATAGACCATATCGGTGTGAGGGGACGTGAATTATCATCATTAGCAGTGATGCCATTAAAGATGAAATATCATGACTCAAAACAAACCTTAAAGTTCTAACAATTTTCTATGCAAATAGTTCAAAAAGTAGAAAAAAAGATAGGTCAACGACTTAGAAATAAACCAATTTGAGGGGGAAACCTCCTTTAAATTACATAAATGAAAAATTCTTAGATGATTCAAGTTATAAAATCCTACTTTATATATATAATCAGAGGCTATATAACAATAATAATGTAAGGGCACAATAATAACAATAGTGGGCTTCTATGGGGCACAATGATAACACTATGGGGACAACATGGTCACAACAATAACTATAAGGGGGCTACACAAATAATAAAAATAAGGGGATACACTAGTATTATAGGGACCTAACAATCTCCTCTCCTTCAAAAAATTCTTGTCCTCAACGCTTGAGTAGTTCTAGATTCTTTTGTATAAATTCTCATCCTCCCATGTTTAATATTACGCAAGTAAGTTCTTCCACTTAATGAGATACTTCGAAATTAATCGATTTTATAGTTACCAAGTTCTTGTTTTTGTGAGTGCTTCATGTTGCAATATGATTTTTCCTTCCTCTTCAAGTTCTGGAAATATTGTTTGAACGGAGATTTTGTCACCTATAACTTTCTTTAAGCATGAAACATGGTAAATTCGTTGTACTCGGGAAGTTCCTCGAAGCTTCAATTTGTATGCCATAGTACCAATATTTTGCAACACCTTGTAAGGACCATAGTACTTTGGATATAATTTATTATCCTTCTTAGCTTTCATGTGGGACATTCTTTTGTATGGTTGTAATCTTAAAAATACCTAGTCGCCTACATCAAAACTTCTTTTGTTGCGATGTTGATCTGCCTATTGTTTGATCTGATTCTACGCAAAATTTAGGTTATCCTTTAGGAGCTGGAGAACTTGTTGTTGATGCTCGATGTGATCTTCCACTTCTTGAACCTTATAATTTCTCTCAAAGATGATGTGATAGAAGATGGGTGATATCCATAAGTGTCATAAGTGGGGTCATTTTTTCTGCAGTGTGGAAGGAATTATTATACCACAATTCATCGAGAGCTAACCACTTCACCCATTGTGTTTGTTTTGTAGATACACAATAACGAATATATCCTTCCAATCCTTTTTTCACTTTCTCAGTTTTTCCATCAAATTGAGGATCATAATATGAACTATGACCTAGTTGAGTGCCCACAGAAGAAAATAATTCTGTCCAAAATTTTCTAGTGAAAATGGGATCTTTGTCGCATAAAATAATATTTTGGTTTCCATATAGCTTTTGAATTATTTCCATAAATGTAGAAGCATTTGTACTGGCTTTAAATGGATGAGATAATGCACAAAAGTGTGCCTACTTGGAAAGCCACCATGCTGACACTCTTTCCATCGAGCTTTGGTAAACTGTGATAAAATCCATTGAAATGTCCTCTCAACATTGAATTGGAATGGATAAAGGTTGTAGCAGACCAGAAATATTAATTGTATCAACTTTATTTTGTTGTAAGACCAAATATGCTGCCGCAAACTTTTGAATATCATATTTAAGGCCATCCCATAAAATTTCTTTCCGTACCATGTGGTAAGTTTTTAGGAATCCTGAGTGTCCTCCTAAGGGAGAGGTGTTCAATTCCAAAAGAATATTTTGTGTTAGTTGGGAATTCTTACAAATATATAAGCAATATTTGTAACATAATGAATAATTTTTCTAGCTAAATGTATTAGATGTAGTGGGATCTTGCTGCAAACGTTGAATGAGTTTCCACACTTCTTCGTCATTCTTCCATTCCTCCCTTGCTTTGGTTACTCAATCTGGTTGGATAATAGAAATAACGAAAAGAGATGCTTTCACTTCCTCATCCTTTCATGAGAGTGCATCTGCAACAACATTTAACTTCCCTTTTTTCTAGATGATTTCAATGACACAACCCAACATCTTTGTGACCCATTTTTGCTACTCTTCTCAAGATACTCTTTGTTCCAAAAATTATTTAAGACAATCATGATCTAATTTTACATTAAAGTGTCTTCCCATTAGGTAATATCGCGAGTTTTTAGTGCATGTAGTATTACCAACATTTCCTTCTCACAAATGGCTTTCTATAAATACTTTCCTTCGATTCGATGACTTTCGAAAGCAATGAGTCTTCATTCTTGAATTAAAACTACACCAATTCCATTTTCCAAGGCATCACATTCCACAATAGATGTTTTTCTAAAGTTTGGCCTAGCTAAGAGTGATTCTTGGCACATTGCCTCTTTAATATGTTCAAAGGCTTTAGTTGCTTCTTGAGTCCAAGAAAATGCATATTTCTTTAGTAATGTTGTTAGAAGTGTTGCTATTCTCCCATAATTCTTAACAAACTTGTGATAATACCTTGTAAACCTCAGAAATCCTCGCACATTCTTTAGGGCTGTAAGGGTTTTCCTTTCCTTAATGGCTTTAATTTTTTTAGGGTCTACCTTAACACCCTCCTAAGATATAATATGACCTATATATTTAACATCTTGTATTCCATATAAAAATTTGGAGGTTTAGAATATAATTGTTTCTCCTATAATAGTTTTAGCACTGTGTCAGCATATTGAACATGATCCTTCCAAGACTTCTTCTTGATTAGTATACCATAAAAACATACTAACAAAAAATTTCCAAGGAAAGGTTTGAAAATGGAATTCATCAACCCTTAAAATGTAGAAGGTGCATCGATAAGGCCAAAAGGCAAGACCAAAAATTTGTAATGACCCTCATGAGTTCTAAATGATGTTTTCGGAATGTCTCGATTCTTCATTATAATTTGATGATAACCTGAAGGAAGATCCAACTTGGTGAAGTAAAATTCTCCATGTAATTCATTGAATAATTCATTAATGACAAAAAAGCTAAATATCTTTAATAGAGAGCTTGTTTAGCTCCCTATAATATGGACAAATGCGCCTTGATCCATCCCTCTTGTGCATTAATACTACTTGAGGAGAGAAATAACTTTGACTAGGTTGAATTATACCAGCCTCTAGTATTTCTGCAGTCATACTTTCAATTTTGCTCTTTTTGGCATAGGGATATCTATAAGGCCTCACATTTGGAGGAACACTTCCTAGAACTAGATGAATAGCATGATCATGATAATGAATAGGTGGGAGTCCTTTGGCAGTCTCAAACACCTTGGAATTATTTTCCAACACTTTTGGAGATCTAGAGGAGTAGAGGATTTCGATTTTTCAACCAATAGTGAGCATAATTGTTCAATTATTCCTCGTTGTTATTTATTAAAAATATTTGTCATGACATTAGAGCTGATTATCCTTCTTGGTTTCCATGCCATACCCCATAATTCAACTTCATTTCCTTCCCAAAAAAAATCCAAGAAAATTTCTTAAAAATTAAAAGCTATAGTCCCCAATGAGTGTAACCATTCGAATCCTATTTCAACATCGGTACCACCGATTGGAATAGAAAGAATTGAACTATTCAATACATATTCCCCCATGGTTAGTTTAAAATTATGGCACTTTTTAGAGAAATTTATAGTTCCTCCATTTGCAACCATCACTTGACATTCTGGTGCTCTCTATAGGAGGTAATTCAATTGCTTTTCTATCTTCAAATGAATAGAATTATGTCTAATACCTGAATCAGTCAACACTGTTACCTTTTTTTATTGATATATCCTTCTATATTCAGATTTTGAAGAGTGGTAATTCATAGCAATGCATTACAAGATATGGTTAGATTCATTTCTTCCTTCTCTCGGGTTGGTTGCCAGTTTATATCATCATATTTTGATGTTTCTTGTTCATTTTCTTCCTCCTCTTCACAATCTATGTAAAATAACTTATTCTCGACACACTTATGACCTTTAGTGTGTTTTCTATCACAACTATAAGAAAGCCTATTTTCTATTTTTTCCTCCAATTGTTGTGGTGTTAACCTTGCACGTTTTGGATGGGTAGGAGCAACAACATTTTCATATTTATAGTTTTGATTGGTAGACTTCCTTGTTGCCATAATTTTCTTGAATTTTTCTTGCCACCCTAAATGCCTTTTCCAATGAATGAGGTTCCCAAAGGCGAACCTCGATTTGGATATTATCCTTTAATGTCCATATGAGGACATCAATCCTACGTTCCTATGGAGTATTATTTACCCTTATATTCATTTTCGAAACTCCTCAAAGTGCTCCATCATTGAACCATTTTTTTATCTTTATCCATTGGATAAAGAAGGTGTTGTTGTTTTTATCCTCATAATGTGCTATCATTTCCTCTGTAAAAATTGATCAAGTGACAAGTTGCTTCAAAAAAAAAAAAATCATCAATACCATACAAATTGATTTAGTTCTAATTATAAAGTTGTTGTGTGTACCTTTTATGTGTGTTGCACATTATGTTTCTCAAAGTATTGCTTCATTTGTAATAGCCATGTTATCAGATATTCTCCATAAAAAATCCTCATATCCATCTTTCGAATATGGTGGGTCTTAAATCCAACATTAGAGTCTACGAAATCACGATTAATTTTTTTTTTCTCATCATGACTTTCATCTACTACCCTTTCTCCATTAGAAATAATTTCTTATAACAACTTTGTCAAACCTTCCTTCAAACCTTCCATGTGTGATTTCGGTTTTTCTTCTATACCATCGATCTTAGATTCCATGCCATCCATGTAATTCTTCAAACCATCCATCTTGGCTTCCATTTCATTTTTTATTACTTTTTGAGAGATCAAAATTTGTTGCACTTTAACTCGTAATTTTGATATATCATTTTGCACTTATTCCTCTTTATGTGTTATAGTAGAGCTTTCCGAGGGCTTAATTCATGTGAAATTATTTTTGGGAGACATTATAGAACCCAATACTAATATCAATACTTCAATATTCCTTTTGCAACCACTTCAAACTATTTAAAAAAAAAAAAAGTTAAACAATTTATTAAAAAAAAAACACCTTCTTCTTGTTTTTTAGGAGTTCGATATTGAAACTGATGTATCTTTGTGATTTCAAATCCCCAATATTTCAAGCTTGGTCCTATTGTAGTCCTCTGATTCTTCTTTCTAATGCCATGGGTCATACCTAATTTGGATTCTTCAAGGAAAAGTTATGTCCGATCTCCCACAATGACCTAATTATGGACTCGTTCAGTAGAGCGAACTTGTAAAATGTGCTACGTGTCACTATTTCAGCCTCTGGCCCTGAAATTCCTGAAATCAATACACAAGAAAATATAATCCATGCATTTTGACCACTTTTTATACAATTCCAATATAATGTCAGAAATGAAAGTTATGAAGATTTTAACTCGGTCACTTGTTTGAGATGAAATTGTGGAGCATGTAAAAACCCAAACTACGACAGATCAATATCTCGGAAAATATTGCGAACCAAGGTCATAAATTTTTACAGGAAGTTCATCAAAATTTCGCCTCCACTTGGTAAACATTTCAGCTTCTAAAGCCTCATAGAAAACAAGTTATATTGAAAATTCCAAGATGTCCTATTTGTAGAAGTGAAACTCTACAATTCGAAGCTCTCATACCAAATGTTATGGATAGAGTTCAAAAAATGGAAGAAAAATAGATCAACGACTTAGAAATTATCCTCTTCGAGGGGGAAACCTCCTTTACATTACATAAATAAACAATTCTTGGATGATTCAAATGATAAAAACCTTATTTCTATATAGAGGAGTCTAAGGGGTCTCAATATAATGAGATCCTACATAACAATAATGATGTAAGAGCACAAAATTAACAATAGTGGGCTTCTATGGGGCACAATGATAACACTATGGGGACTACATGGACACAAAAATAATCATAAGGGGGCTACAGTGACAATATCAATAATGAGATACACTAGTATTATAGGGACCTAGCACAATTTTCACGAATGACATTAAGGATACAATATCATGTCTCTAGAAAGCCTTAAAATTCCAACAATTTTCATCCATGATGTTAAAGATACAATATTTATAACTTTTTTCAACCATAGTATTAAAGATGAAACATCATGAATAAGAAAAACCTTAAATTATTGACAAATATTCGACCATGGAATTACAAAAAAATATCAAGACTACAAAAAATCTTATGTTTTCAATATATTTCAACCATAGTGTTATGGTAAAATTATATCACTAAAAAAACTTTAAAAATGAATACCTAAATGAACGAGTCGTTATACCAAGAACAATTTATTTTTTAAATGTTGAAATTATAACTATTTTAAAATCTTAGCCTAAGGCAACTTGACGCATTGCAATGAAAATTTAAAAATCAATCACCAAATTGGCATGAAGTGTAGGTGAGCTCAACCTATTACAATGAAGTCTTAAAAATCAACCATGAAATTGACACAGTGTGGGGGCACACTTATCCATTATAACAAAAATAAAAATAAAAAATATCAAATTACCACATAATGGGGTCGGGTTGCTAGTGGATGATTGACATAGACCATTCAAAAAATACAAATAAAGAAAAATAAAAAATAAAAAAAATAAAACAAAAATTAAAAGATTGAAAAAAATTAAAGTAAAACAAAAATTTAAAAATTAAATATAATAATAATTAATAAATAAATAAAATATGTTAAAACATAAAAAAACAATTAAAGAGATAAAAAATGAAAAAAAAATAAACATAAAAAAAAATATACAAAATATGTTCTCGATAAATCACAAAGTAGCTTAAGTGTTTCAAATGACTTAGTCTCGTGAATTATCATAAAATACACATAAAAAATACATTAAAAATATGAACATAAAAATTGTTTAAGAAAACAAAATGGAGTTGTCTTTATCGTGACGTTTTGGATTTTATGGATCAAATGTTGATTTGTTTTATTTGAACTAGTTTTTTGACTCCATATATGGGTTCAACACCTTGAAAAACTCTTATGGTACTTCTATTGTGTAGATTTTACCCATGAAACTTGTCATTTCAATGACTTCCTTTGAGATTTTAGACAAATTAGATTGGAAAAATAAATCTTAAAAAATTGCATGAAATACAACTAGAAACAAAATTAACCACAGTAAATACAAATTAAAAATAATAACAATAAAAAAAAACAAAAAATTAAAAATAATAATAATAAATAAATGGAAAATACAAAAGTGAAGACGATTAGGTCTCTCACTTGAGCTCTGCAAAAACCTAATCGCAATGTCTTTCGCCGTCGCCATCGATTCCTCGGCCCTGTTGGGCTTTGTAGCTGTCGAATCCACAGCACAGTGATCAGGATGTGCAGGTTTCCATGCCACAGACCATTGGGGTCTTTCTTCTCATAAAATGAACGGTGAGCAGCATCGAATCAGCCTTTCGGCAGCATATTGGCCTAGGTCGCAGGACCAAGGGTCAATCCCAACTACATAGACACGGATGCTAACGGTGCAGAGGCTTTTTTCGTAAAGGCTTCAGGTGGCTCTGCAACCACAGTTCTTACCATAGTCCAAAAGGTCACAGTTGAGGCTCAGATTTGGGGTTATACTCCACCGCTCTGGGCTGCCACCGACACTTTTGAAGGAAAGGAATCGGGTTTCCTCAGTGGTGAATCGGCTTCATTAGAGACTTCCCAAGCAACTACATTTATCCACAGAAATGAGGTGATCAGTAGCTGGACAAGGGATGCATCAGAAACCCCTGTCTACAAGGAATACGAGATCCAAGCAAGCGAGCCCTTAGACTCCACCTCTGCCACATGCAAGAAGCAGATCTACTTCTTGGGCCAGTCAGATCTGCCAGAAGAAGCACCAACATTTCAGACCCAAATCATTCTCCTCTCTAGAAAAACGTTGTTGCAATGGATCTAGTACAGGATCTTTCGCGCAAACTCGAACTTCGGCTCGGGATTCCTTCTTCTTATCAGATATTTTTGTATAAAGGTAAACAGCTAGAGGACCCTTTTCCCCTCTCATTTTACTGTATTGAAAGAGATGCATCTATTGTACTTACCCTTTGTCTAAGAGGAGGGTCCTTAGGGCAGACCTCCTCTGCTCCTCCAATCTCTTATAAATATCCAGTCCATGAAGAGGTAGTCCATCCACAGTCCTCTTCGAAAGTTGCTCAACCAACTATGGCTCCCAAGCTTTTTTTAGTGGATAAATTGGAGGAAATTCCCTCTATCGAATTCTCTCATCCTGCGCTTGTAGATCATTACCAAACATTTGCTGAATCTGCAATCATCTGCAGATTTAATGGCTTATGGCCTCGTACAGTAGATTTATACCAATGGATCCACTCCAACTGGACTAATAAATGCAAGATCTACTTATG
The DNA here is from genome assembly GCA_034641835.2 of Pinus albicaulis. Taxonomy (NCBI): domain Eukaryota; kingdom Viridiplantae; phylum Streptophyta; class Pinopsida; order Pinales; family Pinaceae; genus Pinus; species Pinus albicaulis. Next base: position 153,781 of record JAXQQM020085033.1, read on the forward strand.
CTCGAAAGCCTTCTTCATTGTGGCTTTTGCCTTAAACAAAGATTACGAGAAAGCCTTAACAGGAGGCCCTTGGTTCTGGGGCACAACTGGGCATTTCCTCACCCCTTGGTTTCCAGACTTCAACCCTTCTATTGTTGTCATCACCAAACTTCCCATTTGGTTCACGCTCCCAAACCTTCTGGCGCATCTTTGGCATTTCTCTATTTTCTTAGCTATTGGAGACACCTTAGGCCGCTATCTCGCCACATATACCTCTAGAAGGGAGAAAGGACTCTACACCTATGGCAGATTGTGCGCGGAAATAGACATCAGCAAAGGATTTTCGGATTAGATCAATCTCAAAATTGGGGACTTCCATTGGAAACAAACCTTAGACTATGAGAATACGGCCTTCCGATGTCGCCATTGTCATCAAACGGGGCATCTCCAAAATTCTTGCACTCAGCTCCAAGACAAAAAGAAGAATCTCAATCGCAAGCCTAAATCCAAGAGCTAGAATCCCTCTGTACCTCCCCCCCTATGGATGACACAGATTCCTCCAGCTCGGATGAGGAGGAAATTGAAGCAGATGGGGAAAATGCTGGGATTTCAATGGATGCCCCCTGAGCCAATCCTGCAGACTCCTCTGCCCCTCCGATTTCTCAGAAACGCGCTCATGTATCTTCTTCCTCCGAATTTGATAAGGATATTCTTCCTTCAACGTAGAATAGTCTACAACTAGTCAAAGCCTAGCCAAATTCCAATGACTGGGTCAAAATAAGTAAGAAAAAAGGGAAAAAATGTCGTTTGGCAGTATCCACCCATACTGGGTTTTTATCATTCCTTTGCTGTTATTCAGGAGCAGGGTTGTTAGCCTTTCACCTCTGGCTCCCCTGCTTCTCAGCATCGCTTGCATACAAGTTCTGATTGTACTATATATTTTCTTTTAATAGATTTAATCTTGTTCAGAAAAAAATTAATAATAATAAATAAATGAAAAAACAAGAAGACAATTTAAGGGAAAAATTAGCACTACAAAAATAAAAAATAAAGCAAATAAATAAAACAAAAATGGAAATTAAAAAATAAACCAATAAAAACAAAAAATAATTAAAAAAATAAAACTAAAAAAAATATTTAAATCATAAAATTAAAATTAAAATAAAAAACAAAAAATAATTGAAAAAATATAAATTAAAAAAAATATATATTTAAATCATAAAATAAAATAAAAATTAAAAATTAAAAGTATATTTTGAAAAACGTTTAAAAATTTAAAAACAAATTAAAATTAAACCAAAAATAAAATTTTTATAACAAACAAAATCAAATAGTTAGAATAAAAAATTTAAATTTAAATTAAAAGAAAATCTTATATCAAAATTAAATTTAAAAAATAATTAAAAAAGCAATTAAAAACATAAACTAAAATAATATTATTTAAAAATGGCTGTGGAGAGGCATAATGGTCCCCTCACTGCTAGGAGTAGGAGTAGGGGCCTCAGGACTGCCTTACAGCGGGTAGAAAGGTGTGCTGACCCCGCTCTATCAGACGTGAAAGAACCCCTAATCCTGGGTCGGGAGGCAAATTTTAAGAGAATAATAATAATAATTAAAACAATACATATATGTATGTATGTTATTTTTAAAAAAAATTGTTATTTTTAATTTTAATATTTTATTTTATTATTTAAAAAAAATATTATTTTTTATGTTTTTTTTTCCATGTTTATATATTTTTTTGAGTTATTTATTTAATTATTAGTATTATTTTTAAATGGTATGTTTTATATTTTTAAAAACATTTTTCTTGTTATTTTTACCTTAAATCATTCTGTTTGGAAAAAAAATACATCAAATGTCATCATTTTTCAATATAAAATTTATAAAATTTGTTTTTTTCTTTTATATTTTATATTTGAAATATGATTTTTTTTAATTATATTTATAAGCCAAATGTATATTTTTTATAGTGTTTGAAATTATTATTTTCTAATGGCATTATTTTTTGTGTATTGAATTATTAGTTAATGATATATAAATTTATAAAAATACTAACGTCAAAATATTAATTTTATTATTTTTTTTAAACTTTGCAAACAAATTAAAATTTTCATTATAAAGAAAACATTGCGAAGAAAAACAAAAAACACATGTTTGTAAAACCTTTAAAAAAACATTTTGGGACAAGATAACTTGAAAAATGGTTAAATAATAAATATTTTTTAAAAATTATCCAAACTTAAAAAATTAGAAAATCTAAAGTGTCAAAAACAAGCCCTCAAAAGAAAATCATTAAAATTAAAAAAAAAAAATGTTCATACTTATACATGAGAAAATTTAAAGTTCCAAAAATATGTTTCAACAAAACAAATAGTATTTTGAATAACTACTTTTCACAATGGGTTGATATTTTTGCTACAGTTAATTAGTAATTGTCTTGTTTGATCGGTAACTATGTTATATGGAACTAGGGTGTAATCCCATGATTTCAGTTCTTATGTTTATGTAAATAGGACAAAAGATATTTGGACCTATGGAACAATTAAGTTGTTTATGGAAATATTTTAATTAATAATTATTTATGGAAATTATGGCAATTTTGTAAAGACACAGTAATAGAGATATGGAAATTCTTATCCATGAGGATAGGATAGAATTTCATATTTTCCAAAATTCTCCAAAAAAATTCTTTAGAGAAAAATTAAAATTAAAATTAGATAGAAGAAAATATCTAAGAAATACATGGTAAAGAGGAAAGTTTCCGGGAAGAGATAAGAAAAAAACTATGGAAAAGTGAGTTGTAATGCAAACTTTTGTTGAAAAAACAAAAGTAAAGCCTAGGATATGGGAGACAACAACCTAAAATAAAGGGACGTTGTTATGGAAACTTGTTGGGGAAAGTGGGCTTAAAAGTGTCATCACTAGTGTGATAAGAGGTTGTCAACACTCCGTAAAATTAATCTCTGCTAGGGGGAGAATTGTCAGCAGAAGTTCATGGTTGGGAAGAAAAATTGTCTTTACAACTTGGTATGCAGCATGTAGAAATTTTATATTTAATTTCTTGTGTTTTTAGTAATGGTTAGGAGCGCAAGCTTGCCTAAGTTAATAGAGATATTCTGCTTTGTAATAAGGTATTATTGTGATATTAAACTAGGTTGGAATCATGGTGTAGGTTAGTATCATATGGTTTTTAAATACTCTTTTATGTATAGTGTCAATAATATGTTTTGTACACTTTCAATACTCTGTTATGTACAGTGTCAATACTGTGTTTTGTACAGTGTCAATATTGGGTTATGAACAGTGTCGATATTGTGTTCTGTAGAGTCAACTAATGTATTGTAGATGTATACAATTACAGTATGTTTAATTATAAACACATAAAAGGTTATGATGAGAGGGTAAACACAGTCTACCTATTCATATATGAACATAAGTAAAATAAACAATATAGCCTTTAGAAACTAAGTTAAACAAAATCTAATGCTAAAATGATGATAAAAAAAATGAAAACTTAGAGACTATGCTAAGATAGATCTAGCATTGGAAAAGTAATATTATTTAAAATTGTTAGAAGGAGTAAATAATACTAAACCTCCTACTTCTAGCTACTGAGATAAAAAAAATAAGTGAATGCATGATACGGTATAGAAGAAACTACAAGTGGCATTTATGAATAAACTACACATACATTTACCATTTACTAGAAAGCTAAAAAAGAAAACCATTATTATCCAAGAGAAATTTGATGTACCATATCATATCAAAAGAATCAAGAACATATGATTACATTTATATGATATGGAAATCTAATGAAAAGTGCATATGCATCCATCACAAAAAGCATGAGGAAATGTAACTCACGTTCCTATATATATATATATATATATATATATATATAATGTCTAGATACAGCCCATAAATAATGTTGTACATTATGGATTTTATACAGCCATCTGTATAAAATTGTATTAAAAAATAGAAAACATATTACATCTGTTCATCAAGTGCGAGAGTCCAAGTATGAAACTAACAGCAGAACATAGAAACTACAACACCACTTACCTAAGCTAAGTAAAATACAAATTCTTGCAAGAAGGAGAACCATGGTAGAACAACTTACTACCAACCTGAGCAAGAAGAAAATTGGTAAGAATGGGAAGTGAAATTTAAGTTTCATGCAATCAAAAAAATTTAGAATCATACCTATAAGGAAGAAGAAAATGCAAAATTTTGAATATGAGCCAAGGAGAAAAATAAATCAAAAATATTACTCGGTAAGGGACACATAGATACCTTACGTGAGAAGGTTGTCATGAGGTTTCTTATTCCACCTGTGCATTCAAAACCAAGAACGTTGTGAGTGAAGGGATCCTCCAACATATAAATATGAAAATAAACAAATGAGAAATCCAAAAATTTCATAAGGTATCGAAATGACCTATAGGTGGAAGGATGAGAGGATATGTTGTTACCTTAATCTCCTTTGAAAAAAAAATATCTCAGTCTCAGAAAAAGATTAACCCTTGGTCGCAAAAACCCACATTATAAACTTAGATCATAAATCAAAATTTTACACAAAGGGGAAAACTATAATCCAAATTAAATGTACATCAATGCTACAAAATGAGAAATAGAATAGGGGCAAGAAGGGTTGTAACAAACCTCGAATGAGGAACTCAAAATCTGTTACAAATTTGCAAAGAAAAAATTTAAATGAAATTTTACACAAAATAGAAGAGAGGCTTCCAATACCTCTGTTAACAAATCACAGACACCAAAATACAGCCAGAAAACAAATAGGGAGAAGGGATCGAAATAAAAAAAAACAACGTAACATATCAAATGTGTAGTGCTTAACCCAACAATTCAGGGGTGGAAGACATATATATAAACCCATAATCTGAACGTTTTACAAATGGTGTAAACCTGCAAAGAAATATTCATAAATAACACTTACATCGTATTGGAAGAAAAGGGGCAGGATGACTTTCAGAGTGAACCCGATGACTTGTCACTGAAACGCTGTGAAAAGACTGAGAAGCCTTTAATGAAATGACCACGCGGAGAAACAAAGGGATTCGTTATTGCATAAGTTAAGAACCCACGATGACATGGGTATTTCCATTTTAATAAAAATCCAAGACCTAAAACATAGGGACAATGCAAAAAAGAGGTGTCATGAGATGTTATTTCCAAGTTTGACCATGTTATGGGGTTTCCCTGCAACACAAACAAAAATAAATTTTGTAGTCAACCTTGAGGATTTATGAACAATTACAATTATGCAATCATGCCAAATGAAAATTGAGAGAAATCATTGTAAAACCCTTACCTTTGAGGCTAATGGTGAAGAAACTATCTACACAACACAATTTTTTTCCATAGCCAACAGGCTAAGCACACAGAGGGTTTATTTTGTGGAGTAATCGAGTTTCCATGGCACTCTGGAATCGAATTACACGTTCGAGCAATGTCGCCATAGATCCCATAGGCCTAAGAGCCACAAACCTCGTAGTGAAATATCAAAATGAGGAAGAAAAGGGCAAGTAAAACCTTTAGGGTTTTATTAAAGCATTTGAGTGGTAGATCTTTCTCCTTTTATCTTAGTCATTCATTAGTGGCGTCAATACAAGTGAATTCCACGTGGGAGAACATATTCTTTTCCACATGGTTAATTATGAGAAAGTCATGTCATTGAGGTAGGGAGAACATATTAGGTGTGAAATGGAATTATGAGATGGGCTGTAAAGCCTTCATTCCAAACCATAGTAGGACCACAGCTATGTTTAAAATGGGAGTAATGGTATAGAGAGTACACAATAGTAGGACTATAGGTATGTGTAACATTAGAGTTAGGTATAAAGTATAGGTTAGTATATGCGAAGGTAGGTTAATACATGTATTAGCTCCCTATATTTGTTGGGGCCCTTGTTTTTAAATTAAGCAGTTTTGTACTGCGGAGAACAAGTGGAGGAGCACAACCACGGTAGAAAAAGATCTGTCACGGTTGTGAGGAACTGAAAGGCAGGTGGCGCGGCTGTTGCGGAAGCGGGTACATACGGAAAATGGAAGTGGCAGAAGACAATTAAAGGGATTCCCAGCAATGAGGGAAAGAAGCAAATAGCCAAGCAGAGAAGAAGGAAGGATTGTCAATCATGCTGGCGATGGAAAAAATAGGTAGCTAGTAAGCGTAAAGAGGAGGTTGGCTCAGAAGGGATCAAGGAACAGGAGCCGTAGGAGAGCTCAGGCATTCGGTGAATACCAGAGCACAAGAAATATAGAAAATAGCCATTGAGGCCAATGTTTAGATCTCTAGCATCTTCGGTGGTCTACCAATAGTCGCAGGAGAAAAATAGGTCACTTAAGTCACAACATAAATGGACCTGTTGATGCAAGGATGACAACAGGCCATTGAAAGCTTCTGAGAGCTGAAAGCTTCCGCACTAACAAAGGTTCCAGAGTTGGGGCCTTTGTTTGGGCATGCAGAGGAAAAGGAGTAGACAAAATGCGCCACAGAATCAAGCAGACCAATGGAGACTGAGGCGGCAGGAAATAATTAAGTCAGGACGAGTCAATAGGATGTGATCGGGTCCTGTTGGGGCCCTTGTTTTGAAATTAAATAGTTTTGTGTTGTGGAGAACAGGTGGTAGAGTGCAACCACGGTAGACAGAGAGTTGTCACAGTTGCGAAGAACTAAAGGGTAGGTGGCGCGGCTGTTGTGGAAGCGGGTACAGATGGCAAAGGGAAGTGGGCGAAGACAACCAGTGGGATTCCCAGCAATCAGGGAAAGTAGCAAACATCCGAGTGAAAAATAAGGAAGGATTGTTAGTCCCGCTGGCGATGGAACAAATAGGAAGCCGATAGGAAAAAGGAGGAGGTTGGCTCAGAAGGGATCAGGGAGAAAGAGCTGTAGGAGAGCTCTGCTCATGTTTTTCTATTCTCTCTCTCTGTCATTGTTCTATTCTGCATCTTGTAATGCGATTGTAATCAGTTCTTCCAGGCATGCTCTGAGGAGTGATGTAATAGTATTTTGCTGATAATGCAACACTTTATAACATAAGGATGTTATTATAAATTCTATCTTTTGTTATGGTTTAGTGGGACATACGGCTATATTGAATTTTTGGTTATCGTTCTGATCAAGTTCATGAGTATTGTTATCTATATTGTATTTACACTTATTTGCAGTACTTAAGTTATGCATGGTTTGTGAATTTTCCATGCTTGATCGATACCTGATCCAATCCAAGCCTTACTAAGGTCATGACACACCTCGGGTGAGACTCTTTATTCCTCAGAGTAGGGTGAAAATGTCGGCATTGTGCTAGACTACTACGGTAACCATTATTGGCTACCTTTCTGAACCTGGGTCTCCCCCTAAGACCTATTTTATTTCCAACAAATGGTTCCATTGACGAGACCTCAAATCTCATTCTGGAGTTAGATCATGGTGTCACATATCTTGGAGAAAGAAATACGGAAATGGTGGGATGACCTTCTAGACTAGTTCATAGCTGAGCAAGTGGAAGTGGAATAGAATAAAAAGAATATTGTTAAGAACCAAATTCTATTCTCTGAGTCCACCAGTGACATCTTCAAGATATTCTGGGAAATTTTCCTGAGGATCTCTACAACTGGTTGTGGAGATTACATACCAAGGAAGCCCCGAGAGGTTTGCGGAAGGTGTGTCGCAAGTGGGTGCACTCAGATCTGGTAGCGCTCCACTTGTTAGATACCGATTTGACCCAAGCTATATATTTTTGGGTGTAATCTACCTTGGAAGGATACATAGTAGAATTTGAAGCTGAATGCTACGAGTCTTTCTCGAAAGCAGAATATGTATTCAGATCAGGGCTACCTGGAGGACTGTTGAGGGAGATCCCCCTGTGGATCAAAGATTTTATGGTGGATGAAGGATTGATGGAGTTCCAAAAATCTGATATGGAGGCCTGAACCTCCAGTACTGGGGGAAGGGACTGAAGGAGAGATGCTACAAGTAAGGTGAAAAGGGAGAATAGGGATATGGATGCTGAGACCTCCAGTAGGTTAAGGGAACGACGAGCACATCGGAGGGCGCATCTCGCCGAGAAGTGGCGAGAAAGGGTTATGAAAGAATTGGAAAGACAAGAAAGGAAAAGGAGAGACAAAGGAGAGGTGCCTCAAATGACGAAGAATATGGAAGGTCAGACGAGTTCTCAGGATATAGGGGGGACTACCAAGGAAGTGTGATAGGTGTATAGGAGCCCATCCCAAGAAGAAAAGGGAAAGGAATATGATAGAAATAACATGCGCCCTGAGAAGACATCCGATGTGGAGTTGCATGTTGCGATGGAGCACCTATTTCAAGAAGGGTCGGCACCCATAATCCCAGGTAACCCTATTCCACAAATTTCAAGTAGCTCTAGTCCCAACCTTCCCCTGGCACTTTATCAGCTGCTAGGTGATTTTTTTTTTTAATTTACAAGAATTAAGTAAATCGAATATCATTGTGTCTGCAACAGTAATACACACTAGAAAAAGTCCTGGTACTACCATTTCACAGCCGAGACTAAGGGGATTTTTTCCAGTAAACCCCACACAAGGAAGCATGGCAGGTTCGTTTACTCGGTACCCAGAGTTTTCTGGGAGGGGTAATGACGATGTGGAACAACACTGGTACCTCTGTGAAGCCATATGGAGGGCTCAACAGACACCAGACATAGGTAAGTTGGTATAATTTCAAACTAATCTTCAGGAGAGAGCTCTATGTTCGTTTATAAAGTGGTCTAAGATTCATCAGAACCCAACATTCGATGATGTAAAAAAGGATTTCGTGAAGGAATTCAAATTACCCCAAACAGATTAGCAAGGTTTATCAGAGATGTGGGAGATCAAGCAGCAAGAAGGGGAAACTGCATGGGATCTAATGAGGAGATTCAAGGATGCGGTTGGAAAACTTAGCTATCCAATCGATCCTAGTCACCAAAGCGATTGGTTTATCAAGGCCCTTCTCCAGCTGATAAGAACCCCACTAACAGAGCAAAAGATCGAGACATTACAAGATGCAGATCAGAACAATGACAGAGAGAGAGAGAGAGAATAGAACAACATGAGCAGAGCTCTCCTACGGCTCCTGCTCCTGATCCCTTCTAATCCAACCTCCTCTTTCGGCTTACCGGCTACATATTTGTTCAATCGCCAACACAACTAATAATCCTTCCTTCTTTTCCACTCGGTTGTTTGGTAGTTTGCCTGATTGCTGGGAATCCCACGGATTGTCTTCTGCCGCTTCCCTTTGCAATCTATACCTACTTCCACAACAGTCATGCCACCTGCCCTTCAGTTCTTTGCAACCGTGACAACTATCTGTCTACCGTGGTTGCGCTCCGCCACCTGTTCTGGAGGCCATGAAGATAGAGGCGATGGAAAGATACCCGCAAGAATTTAAAGGAGGGGCATTAGCTCAGTAGACTTATATACTGGGAATACAACATCAAATAGCTAGCCTAACAGAAAAACTAAAGGAAATTCAACCCATGCATCTAGTGAGGCCAAATGTATGGTGTACACACTTTCTAATGGAGGGACATGTGGTAACTGAATGTCCTCTATTGCGAGGCCAGAACGTGGGAACACCAACAACAGGGGCACCAGGAGTTCCTCCAATAGGAGGGGTTGCATAAATAAACACCCAAGGATTATATCTGCCACAACAACCATACATGGGATTCCCCATGCAAAAAAATTCAACGACGATTGAGTATTGCGAGATCTGCAAAAGCATGGGTCACTCACCCCGCCTATGCCCCATAATGAAAAAGTACTCCAATATCCTGAACAATGTATACTATGAGTTCTATGTATCTACCACACACAGCACAGAGCAGTGTAGAGCTCTGGATTCTTTGGCAGAACGGTTAGACAAGCCTTCATATAGAGTAAACGAGGCTCCTAGAGGATGAGGAGGAGGCTTGAGAGGAGGTCAAATGGGAGGAAGAGGACCAGTACGATGCTAAAACTATGACCAAGAGGGTCATGTGGCTAGGGAATTTCCACTTCCTAGAAGACATTGGTGCTCTCAGTGCAGGGTTAACATGCACGCAACATAATACTGCCCAAATCTCATTAAAAGATGGGAAGAAAGGGCCAGACAAAGAGGAAAAAATATGGTAAATTCTGACCCAATAATAATTCAGGCTCAAGCCATGCAAAATGTAGCTATAGTGATCCAGGGAGGCAAAAGAACTGGGGAAGATGCACAAAAAATGGACCTGATGAAACTGGTAAGACTAGCATCTCCAAAGCCAACATTCAGACCAGAAAAAAAGAAGCAATTATTTCAAGAAGCAGCAAAAGCATTTTCCTAGCTTGGGGGAAGCAAAGGAATCAAAATTCCACAACCGAAGGAAGGGGATGAAAACCAATCCAATACAGTTACTACAATTGAAGAATGGTTCTGTCTATTTCTAAAAATTGTTAACAACGCACCCATGTTGGAACAATTAAAACAAAACCTGGAAAGAGTACTGCAGAAGACCATGGATCCAGGGGAATCATCTGGCACGACACAGAAATATATACAAAGAGTGAACAGAAATAATACAAGGACAAGAAAAGAGCTCTGGGTGAATACTCAAGTCACGGGATTCCAAATTAAGGACACAATTCTTGATCTGGGTTCCGACGTAAATATATTGCCCAGAAAAATGTGGGAAGAATTGGGGAAACCAAGGTTAACATACTCACCAATTCAACTCTGTATGGGGAGCCAGTACTGCATTGTGCCCATAGGAAAACTAGAGGAGGTCGAAGTTGACGTTATGGCAGTAAAGATGTACACGGACTTTGAGGTCATCGACATTATAGGAGACAAAGATCCCTATCTAGCATTACTGAGGATCGACTAGTATTTTGAAAACTATGAGGTAATATATTTAAAGAAGGAACTGATGATCTTTGAGGATAGAGAGGTCAGAGTCACCCAGTCGCTCGACCCATATCAAGGTCCCTGATACACAGCTTTTGTTGATAAGAGAGAAGATGCTCATCTTCTCGACCATCTTTATCAAATGACTGCAGGAATAAGGGAAGATTACATCAACCCAATGGCAAGAGGATCGGTGAGCTGGAGGAGCATTCAAAGCTCAGACTTGGGCTCAGAGGTTACCTGGGATGACTGGCAGCAAGGGGGATATGAGACCAAAACAAGAAGATGCGCCACCATTAGAAGAATCAATTAGATCGGGGCTGAGGTAATAGATTACCCAACTTTATCTGATATGAACATTGTAAATACTTTCATTATCAAAACAGAAGACAATGTACCAGAGGATCAAATAGTCCTGCTCATGGACGTGGCCTTACAATCCACGGTTGCAAGATGGTAGAAAAACCATCGAAACTCACTGTCGCGATGGCACAGAGTTGCAGTAGCACTGAAAGCCAGGTTAAAGGGAGAAGAAGGACCCCAGTTCACTTGACAATTCCAGGGGGATTTAGATCCTAGAAAGCATTTGAAGAAGTGTGAATATTAATGGAACACTATAGGATACCTGTAGGAGCCATGGGTCCACAAATTATACACTCCTTGGATAGGATTCCACAATCCTCGTACCTAACAGAGGAGAGGAAAAGGGGAACTGGCACTTGGAAAGGAGTTACGAAGAATTTTACATAGTGCTTCTTATTTGAAGGAAATACAGATACAGTCACCCAAGTGGTACATGCCATTAAAAGGGTACTATTCTTCCTAGAGAATCAGGGGGAGGATGAGCAACCACTCCCGAACCAAAGCATCCGGCAGTGAGTAACATGCAAGAAGATAGATAGTGAGATGGACGATGATAATCTAGAGGGACTTAGACATCTCTAATTTGAAGAAACAGAGGGAGAGCAGGAAATTCAGGAGGACCAGACAACTGAGGGAATTCATTTGCTCCCCCTAAAAACTAAGAAAATGAATATTGGGACCTAAGAGAAGCCCAAACTAGCATCAATTGGGGACTACTCGGATGCTAAGACAACCAAGGAAATATTTAGTCTATTATAGGAATATGAGGACTTGTTCCCATCGTCCGTAGTTTACTTGAAAGTAATCAAATGAGACCTGGGAGAAATCCGTATAACACTGAGGCTTGATGCAAGACCAATCAAACAAAGACCCTATCCATTGAATCCAACGGTAAAGGAAAAGGTTAAAGTGGAAATCGACAAAATGCTAAAGGTAGGATTGATATTCCCAGTGGAGGAAGCATAATGGATAATCCTGTTACACTGAAAATTGTCATCCTGACATTCTGCTATGTGTATGAGTCATTATTACTCATACTCCTCCCTTTTCAAGTCTAACATATCAGTTCCTCATGTCAAGCCTTGAAAATCAGAGAAAAGTTCCTAAAAATATCCTAAACTTTGGTGTTTCACTTTATCTCTATCTTGCCTGTGGTCCCGCACCTAATGTTCAGCTCTCTTGCGTACCTGAATGCACTTTATCTGTGTTAAAAGTGCGGACCCCTGTAAGATCAAAAAGGCGCAAGTAATTTCCAAAAATCTCAATAAAAGTGAATTCTATAAGCTTTCAAAAAATATCTTGCGGTGATAGAACCGCTCTTATGAGGCGCATGAATCCCTTACCTTATGGAGCTAAACCCTTGATGTGAGGAGCTTATCCCTTTGAAGGAGGATTCTATCCCTTCATAGTTGGAACAAGAAACCTCCTCTATTCTACTATAAAAAGAGGCATTGGGTAGCCTCAAAGGGGAGTTGAAGCTTTAGAATATTTGAAGTTAAGTGCTATTGAGATTCAGACTCAGTTAATTAATACTTTTGTGAGGAAATATTACATACCTCTATTCGTCTTTGTTGGAGGAGTGCAGAACTTATCAAAGTAAAGGAGATTCCTGCTTCGGACCCCGGAAAGTCCTATGCAACATCAAGGCTCAGGTTGTAAGGATTTTCTTCTTTTGAAATTAATACAAATATACTCATTTTTCTCAATAAGCTTTCAATCAATGGTTTATTTCATAGATTCCTTGATCACTATGATACGCATGGTTTATGATGATTTCTATACAAGTGCTATGTAATATTTTGCTTGTTTGTGACTACAGGTTTACGAGGAAAATTCTTTCAAGCGCGCGAGGGACAATAATGACTTCAAACAAGCACTAGACAAATGGTAAGTCCTTAACACCTCTATAGACATTTTCATAGATCATATATGCTTAGAGAAAGATTAGTCTATTGAGCTGTTTGTTGCTAGATAATTTTAGTACTAGGGAGATCAGTCTTGTCCGCAAGACGGATTAATCCTCCAACAAATTGGCGACTCCACTGGGGAAACAACTTGTTGTTTTTGGTTCTCTTTTATTTTTATTTGAGGAAACGTTTTCCTAGTTTTTGATTGATAGACATCTTCCTGGGTAGCTTAGGTTTTCTCTTTTTTTGAAAATTTTGAGATCTTTTATGTTGTTCTCTAATTTCTCCTGGGACCGCACTTTTCCTTCTTTTCACAGTGCGGGCAATTTCACATATTTTCTTTAGTAAACATGTGCGGTACCGCACCTGTTACTTCTGCAAGCCTGCAGACCATGTTAAAATTTTATTTTGATTTAGATTTTTTGGTTTCTGCCCAAATTGATGATTGTTTCTGTCAAAAACTTTCTGTGAATGAATCTTAGCAGTATGGTGTTTTGATGATTTTCTAAAAGTTTTGTGTGTTGGATTGTTTTTCGCTTGGTCTTTGTAGCAATTTGAAGCATTGACTGTTGGAATTACCTAGGATTACATTGGTCTTTTGTTCTTGCTGAATCTGGCCTGAGTGTGAAGTCATCCTTTATTAAGAAATAGAGTTACCTGTTTCTTTGCAAATCTTCGACAAGAAACTTTGTTATTGGTTTTTGAATTTCATTTTTTATAAAAACATAATTGAGTGTTTTTTATCTATTTTTTATTCTGAACGAATAGATCCTTAGTTTGTTGAATAACTAAGTAAAACATTCTTCAAAAAAAAAAAAAATTTAAAGCTTTTATTCAAATAGGTTATTAAAATTTGTAGATCTCAGAATTAGTTTTATAGTTTTGAATATTTTTTATAAAAGTTTGTAGATCTCTTTTGAAGGAAATTTGTTTTATAGCTTCAAGTTTTTGAAAGTGAAAGGATTTTCTTATGAGCTTTGATAGTTTGTTTCATTTGGAGTTATTGCTGAAAATACAAAAATATTTTCTTTGAATTGTTCTTTATGTTTAAAGAAGGAATTGTTCATTAAAAGAATTGCATTCTCTAACTCTTCCTTAATTAGAATTTCATTGAAAGGAAACGATTTGATTATCATTTTTAGATGCATTTTTAGTTTTTTTTGGAAGTCGAGTCTTCACACCATCAAAGTTTCACTTCCGCACCCATTGACTTAAGAAACAACTCCTAAAAGTAACGCTTAATTAAAATTCATCTAGCAATCTTTTTATTTTCTAGGGTTCTTATCACCAACATAGCTTAGGCTAGTATCTTGAAGTAGGGACTAATTAACTCTCCAAGGTAGTAAAACAAACAAGTAGACAAATCTTGTGGTAGGAAATAAACCCAATTGTAATTTGTATAATCTGGGAAGTTTCTCTTAAAGAAGTCAATCACGAGATCATGTCTGAACCTTTGAGACAATCAATTATGTTTTTTTGGGGAAGATAGAAGATTTTGTGCGTATTACAAATGGTAAAACTCATATTAACCATTGTCGAGGAGCCTGGGGTCACTTGTCGGTAAACCTCGGATTAACCATGTTGAGGAACCTTCAAGGGGATTGAGCTTTGTTACTCTACCCTTGCACGAGGGATCGGATCGTAGACTGTTCCCCCAGTTATATTAGTTACTATTGGTAACCTTAGTGTCCACAAACATAAGATTATTTCCTAAGGTGACAGTGAAGGAAAGATCTCATTGTACCTGGAGCAGACATCGACTAGACTCACTTGGACTCTCTGGGGGGTTCTCTTCACACGAGATGGTTTTGTGAGGAAACTTGTGCCAGTCTGTTTCATTAAGCAGGTTTTCGGGGTAACTGTTCCAACCGCCCTTTCTGTATTAAATTTCTACTAAGTTGGATTTCATCACCAACTAGTGTTTTAGTACGGGAAGTTACCATTTGTGTGTGGTTTGAACTCTTATATTTTTTAAGCATGTGATTCAATTGATTGTTTCTTAGAGACTTTAGGTGTTTTCATTGAAATTTTCTTTGTTTGCGTGTGATTAGTTAAATATTTAATCGTGGCTGAATTGCCGAGAAAATCCCGGAGATTACAAGGGAAACCCCCCGAATATTCACCAAGTCAGCTTGAGGGGGCTTCGCGCTCTGGTATCATCTAGTAGCGGTAGGATTAAATCAATAGAAGTCGGGACTTCGTCTATAGTATTTCATCCTAGTTATCAAACACCCATAACAGGACACATTCAAGATCCGATTTCGGTTTCTGAAGTTACTGGTAATATTTCTCCTACCAGTGAACTGGCTGATGAACCTGAAATCTCTGAACCTAAAACTGAACCTTCTCTTTTGGAAACATCTTCAAGATTTATTACTCCAACTTCTAGCGATCCTGGTTCACCTAGGGTAAGAAATATTGTCACTGACGATCTTCCATCTGGACTAATTTCTATTGAAGAACTTACTAATATAGACGAAGATTTATCTCTTCCCAATTCCCCTCAATCGTTAAATCTTAGGGAACGTGAATCAATTTTCTACAGCCCTATTCGAACTACTGCTTGGTATTTATCCTTAACAATTTTTTTAGAAAATCCAGGTCTTGCTTTTTCTCCACCTCGAGTTCCATTTGATCCAACACCCAGAGGTTACTATGCGTCATCCATTATGGCAGGAGAGTCATCCATGTTTTCCCAGACACCAGAAACATTTTTACATGGTGGTCCTTTTGTTTCTTCAGGATATCAGGCTCTGTCTGGTACTTTATCCAGAGCAGCTCCTCAACGAATAGAACAAGTGTTATCATCTGGTTTAAGTGGAATTAAAACTGAAATGTTAAATGCAGAGAAAATCTTTATGATGTCTGGTAATATTCTGAATCTGGAAACTCAAGGCAGTCAGTTACCGCCTGGAGGGCAATCTCAGGGAAATCCGTTACCGCCTGGGGGGCAACCTCAAGGTAGTCAGTTACCACCTGGGGGAAAACCTTTAGGAAGTCAGTTACCACCTAGGGGGCAACCTCAAGATAAATTTTTCCCAGGACAAATTGTGGAATCATATTATTTTGGGGGACAATCCCAAGGATAGTACATACCTCAAGGATATCAACCTTCAGAACAGTACATACCACAGGGTCAACCCAAAACTCAATATGCTCCTCAGGGTCCTTATCAACCCCAACTTCAGTACATGCCTCAGGGTTATCAACCTCAAGGTCAGTACCCAATTAAAGGTTACCAACAGCCTTCTGGTCAGTCATCTATTCAAGGAGCCGGAAATTTACCACTTACTTATCAACCCTACGTTCAACCATGATATGGTCCTTACGTTCAACCTTCTGCGGGACAGTACCCCGGAATGAATATGATGTGGGATCCATCCTAGTATCAACAGCCTATGCAGCCTAACGTGTAGCTACCTTATCAACCTGGACAGCCTTTGGTTTCTGGTTTAACCCTGCAACCTGTCCAGCCAACTATTCAAACTTCTACACCTAATTATGTTCAGCAGGCTGGGCCTAGTTCACCTCAGACTCTACCTCAAACTACTGCAACATCTGTTAAACATGTAACACCTATTTCTGGAGTATTTGTAACTCCGAGTTCGGCTATCCCTGTATCCGTGCAAATCCCTCAAGTCTCTGTACCCCAGTCATGATCTTCAGTTCAGACTTCATTTCAGATGCTTGCAGGACAAGCCAGTACAAGTACAGTTGTCACAAGTCAACCACAATTCACGTATCAACCATGCCAGGGATATCCTCAATTTGGTCCCAGTTCACAAAATCCAAGTTATTAGTATCAACCGTACCTTGGCTATACTTATCAGCAGCCTCAACAACCCCAGTTTGGTCCAATTAATCCTGGTTTTCTAGGAGGTTACATGATTCCTAACGTGAATCTGATTCCCAGTTATCCTGGGTAGCCACCTCCTGGAACTTCTTTGGCTACTCAAGGTTTTCGTGACCCTAACCGTGAGTTACCATTTATTGCAACTTTGGATTTACCTGATTTGACGCGCCTTACGAATGATCCGATTTTCTATTATCCATACTGGCCGCCAATGCCACATAAGTTTCCCAGTGATATACCCAAATTTGAAGGTAAGTTAGGAGAGGATCCATCAAATCATGTCATGACTTATCACCTCTGGTGTGTGTCTAATTCAATCATTGATGATTCGATTCGCTTACGTCTTTTCCAAAGAACTCTTATTGGTCTTGCAGCCAAATGGTACATTGAGTTACCACGAGGCTCATTTAATAACTTCAGTCAGTTAGCAACTACCTTCTTGACTCATTTTCAGTTACCTGTCAGATATGAGAATGGCACGTAATTGTTAACTTCACTAAAACAATCTACGTCTACGTATATTCTTGATCATATTCATGAATGGCGACATAGAAGACGTTTGGTGAAAGTTTATATTCTGGATCAAATTTTGGTAGAATGGTTTGTTAAATCATTGTTACGCAAGATTACTGAAGATGTAGCTAAGTTTGGTGGTGTTACTGAAGAGCAAGTGATTTCTCAAGCTCATTACCTTGACCTCGTTTATACGCAGTCAGGTACTTTACACGAAAAAATCCCTGACCTTCCAGAACAAGGTCAAATAGCTGTTTCTCCTTCAGGGTCTCATGCCGCTGATGGTATGATTGGTACGGTCAATACGAAAAGTAAGAAGAAATCTTCAAAGAATTCTTCTCCTATTATAACTTTACCAGATTCCCCGAAAGGAGAATATTCCCCTGAAATTTCTGCCGAAATTCATGTAGTAGAGACATCTACAGCTAAATCTAAATCCGGTGGTAAAAAGAAAGGGAAGAATAAAAATAAAAATAATTCAAAAGAGAAAACTGATAAAAATGAATCCAATGACGAAAAACGCAAACCTCGTTATCCTTTTTATATTTGTGACGAAGATCATTTTACTAAGGAATTCCCACATCGAGCAGAGGTTGTGAAATTCATTAAAGGTTCACAACAACCTGCTGTCTTGAAGGATCCTTTTCCAACTCAAGATAGAAAAATGTTTGGTTCTACTTTGACTACTTCAGAAGAACCTATTTTGATGATGTCTCATGTAAGGATTGTGACGCGATCACAAGATTATGGTACTAAGAGTCTTGTTGATGGTAAAGAAGCAGAATCTTCTAATGAAAATGCCTCCTCCTATTTCTGGTCCGCTGCAGATCAAGAAACAAAATCCAGACTTAATAATCAAACCGCCTGCTAAAGGTGTTCTTTGTAAATCAGCTTTCAATCCACATGCGAGAGCTGCTCAGAATTACAACATTGTTGAAGACTTAGCTATTTACCCTTCAGTAATGTTGGCTTTGGAAGTGCTGCAATCATGCCCATCACAGCGTAAATTTCTTTTTTCTGCTATAGGAGTTGTAGATGTTCAGGATTCTAGTCTTATAATATTTAATTTAGAAAATAGTACACCTCGTCTACCTCATCAAATGGCTTTCCAGATACTAGTGTTAGTCAAAAATAGACCGATTTATCGAACTGTGATTGATGAGGGAGCTTCAATGTGTATTATGTCGATTCAGTGCTAGAAATCGCTTGGTTCTCCTACAATCAACCAATCTCTGACGATTCTTAAGGCTTTTGATGGTCGAGGTTTCCACCCTTTTGGTATTTTGCAGGATTTACCCATAGGGGTCGAAGGTAAAATCGTAAATCTAGATGTGGAAGTGGTTGATGCCCCTCTAGATTACAACCTTCTCCTGGGTTGTAGTTGGTCTTATGCTATGAATTTTGTTGTTTCTTCGGTCTTTCGACTCATAAAATTTCCATATCAAGGAAATATCATCACAATAGATCAGTTAACTTATTTCTCTTCTGACCCAGCCTCTACAGAAACAATCCAGCACGTTGGTAAAGCAGTTATCCCTTATAAGGATGTTGGAGTAGGATTGGTTAAAGATTTTGGTTTACTAGGAACTTTTTCCTTTCCTCCTCCTAACGTATCGCCTTCTGTTGCAACTATTCACATGATTTCATCAGAAACTATTATGTTTGATGATCCTTGGATCGTACCTTCCGATTCTGAGTTAGATTCAATTGATGGCATGATGCCTTTGAGTCCATTTGAAATTGCATATCAGGCTGTACAGTTACTTTCTGACCCCTCTTCAACCGAAAATGATCCAATGAATGGGATCTATGAGAAATCACTTTCTATATCCATTTCAGCCACAACGACATTTCCTGATGTTGTTCATAATGATGAGCACAGTCGTGAATTTTTTTCTGTTGAGGATTTACCATGGGAAGATCTGCATCACTGATCTTCATTTTTACCTGAACTAGATCATTTTGAAGATGATTTCACTTCAATTTTTACCCCTGAATATTTCAAAGAACCCTAGAATCCGTTGCAAAAACCTGATTCTGAGTTAAATTTGGAAAATATTTCTCGAACGGTTCCAATTGAAATTTCAGTAAAGGCAGGAATAATTGAAAACATTCATATAGGTGCTTGTTGTACTGAAGATGAAATTAAAGCCTATAAAGCCCTATTTCAAGAATTCTGTGATGTGTTTGCCTGGTCCTATGAAGAAATGCCAGGAATTGATCCGTCAATCATCGTACATGAAATCAAGACTTACCCGGATGCCAAACCTGTTCGTCAACGTTTATGTCAGATACATCCTAGAAAATTTGCTGCTATTAAATCAGAAGTTGAAAAATTACTTCGTGCAAGTTTCATATATCCAATTCCTTTAATAGATTGGGTATCAAATATTGATCCTGTAACTAAAAAACAAGGAACGATACGAGTATGTATCGATTATAGGGATATTAATCGAGATTGTCCCAAATGCAATTATCCAACTCCATATATCGATCAAATAATCGATGATTGTGCCGATAGCGAAATGTTTTCCTTTATGGATGGCTTTTCCAGGTATAATCAAATAATCATACACCTTGCTGATCAACCAAAAATAGCTTTTATTTGTCCGTGGGGGACGTTTTCTTATCGCAAACTACCCTTTGGTTTGAAGAACGCTAGAGAAACTTTTCAAAGGGAAATTTCTTACGTGTTTCATGACATTAAGCACATTGTTCAGCTGTATCTCAATGATTTACCTGCTCATTCATCACACAGGGCCGACCATCTCACACACTTACGAGCTATTTTTATGAGGTGTCGGCATTATAAAATTAGGCTGAATCCACGCAAATGTGTTTTTTGTGTAGAATTGGGTCATTTACTAGGATTTTTTGTTTCGAAATTAGGCATTCGCGTCGATCCGTCAAAGGTCGAAGCTATTGTTAAATTACCTCCTCCTTCGACTTTACGCCAACTCCAAAGTTTGCAGGGGAAAGAAATTTTTTTACATCGGTTCATTCCTAACTATGCCGAGCTTACAAAGGGTTTTTCCTGGTTGCTAAAACAGAACATTCCATTCTTTTGGGACGAGATTGCTGATCGATCTTTCGATGGACTTAAACATGTGTTGACCCACGCACCATTATTGTATCCTCCCAACTACAACCAGGATTTCATTTTGTACCTCGTTTCTTCTCATTCCACCATTGGGATGGTGTTAGTTCAGGAAGATGAACCTCACACTGAACATGTGATTTACTATCTTAGTCGGAATCTGCATCCGACCGAGATCAAATACACACATGTGGAGAAATTGGCATTGGCAGCTGTCCAAGCTGTCCAGAGATTTAGGCACTACATCTTGTTACATAAAACCATGGTAATTTCTGATTGCAACCCTCTGATGTATATTTTGACCAAACAATTGCTAGGGGGAAAGTATTCCAAATGGATAGTCATCCTGCAGGAATTTGACTTGGAGTTTGAGAAATCCAAGGCAATGAAATCTTTGGTATTTGCGGAGCTGATGTGTGATTTTCGCTCTACCGATACTGAAACTATGGCAGAAGAGCCCATTGCAGACGAATATTTGTTTCGTATCAGTACTCTCGATCCATGGTATGGCGATATTATTGTTTATCTCCAAACCCAATCTTTTCGGCCTGAAATCTCATGATTTCAGCGACAGAAAATACACTTCCAATCCCAACAGTACAATATTATTGGTGAAACACTCTATTGTCATGGAGCGGATTCAGTTTTCTGACGCTGTCTTGTTCATGAAGAAGTTGAAAAAGTTTTAAATGAATTCCATTCTGGAGCATGTGGCGGTCATATGTCTGGGTATGCCACAGCCCAAAAGATATTGCGCGCTGGCTATTTCTGGCCGTCGTTATTCAAGGATTGTATTTATGCAGTCCGGAAATGCCACAATTGTCAACTTTTTTATCGTAAGATGCACACACCACCCGCTCCTCTTCATCCCATAATTGTTGTTGGTCCTTTTGCGAAATGGGGTATCGATTTTATTACATGTAACCCTCACTCGTCCGGGGGGCATGCATATATTATCTTAGCAGTAGATTATTTTACTAAATGGGCCGAGGCGATGCCTACATTTTCGGCTGATGGAAAAACTGCTACAACTTTCATATTTAATCACATAATTGCTAGGTTCGGTGTTTCTCAAGCCATTATTACAGATCATGGAAGTCATTTTTGAAATGTCATGATGACAGATCAACTTGGCATGCACCACGATAGTTCCACTCCATATTATCCGCAAGCCAATGGTCTGGTTGAAGCTATAAATAAAGTTTTAGTCATCAGGATTAGATGAATTATTGGTATTCACAAAATGAATTGGCATTCCATGTTATTTTCAGCACTTTGGGCATATCGAACCTCAGTGAAAACATCAACTGGTTTCACTCCCTTTCAACTCGTTTATGGTTTGGAAGCTGTGTTGTCGATTGAATGCGAAATTCTGTCACCGATATTAGCCATAGAATTACTCCCAGCTACGTCTTAGGAGGAGAAATATTTCTTGTACTTAGCTCAGCTGGATGAGAATCGACGAAATGCTGCAATAGCAAACGAGGCTCATGTTAAACGAATAAAAGCTCAGTATTAATGAAGTTTTACCCTTCGAAATTTTTCAGAAGGAGGCCTAGTATTAGTTTATGATCAAGCCAACGATAAGCTAGGAGCTAGGAAATTCATGCCCACGTGGCATGGACCTTTCATTGTCAAGTGAAAGTTAGCTAAAGGGGCCTATGAGCTGATAGATTTTGACGGTGTCCCTTTAGATAAACCTAGAAATGGACTTTATCTGAAGCGATACTATGCTTAACTTGGTATGGAGATTTTTATTAGATTAGATTTCTTTACTGCTGGTGTGTTTTAGATTAGAAAATCATGCTTAGTTTAGAAGTGTGTTTATCACTATTCCTACTTATCTGAGTTTTAATCTTGATATCGCAGATGTCAACGTCTCTTCAAACCTACATTGGTTTTGCTCATGGTGCTTGTCATAGTACACGGAACATTTCTTCCGTAGCTTGGGTTATTTATTCACCCTCTGATGAGTTAGTATCCATGCATGGGGTAAGCCTTGGTCAAACAACGAATAGCATTGCCGAGGATAGTGCAGTGATTGAGTTATTATCTGAATCCATATCATTTGGAATTCAGAGTTTGATTGTTAGGTTGGATTCTGAACTTGTTGTATTACAATTAAACAGGGTTTATGCCATTAGAAATCCGGTGTTATTACGGTTATTTTTAAGAGTTCATCTCTTGGAACGTGAATTTGACTACATTGAATATCAACATATTCCAAGACATTTAAATACATTAGCAGACACAGTTGCATCTAGTATGATAAATCGACATTTGCAATGACCAAAACAGTAAAACAAACAACATCCATAATATGAACACAAATAGCCGGTAAATAGTGATATATCATAGTATAGAATTTTTTTCAAAGAATATACATCATCTTCGATCAAAGGTTGGAAACACCTTATGATCGGTGTTGTGGATCATTATCTGCATATCCTTTTTTATATTTTATTTCGAAAATCAAAAAATCTGGAAATTTGAAAAATATGCTATAGTATGAAATTTTTATACTTTAGCATAAAAAAAGAAATGCAATGTTTTTACAAAGAATGATGTACATAAAGTAGTCATAAAAATTTATTTTGATATATATGATTTCAAGCTTAAGCTCTGAGCAACTTCCCGAGCGGAAGCGGTGATCACAGAAAAGTGCTTTCGGATAAGTTATTGTGGGGGGAGAAGTAGCTCGTTGTTTATCAAATCCTGACCCCCCGTAGTTGATTAGTCAAATCTTGGATGAGCCGTGATCAACGGCTTGGATTCATTACGGGGAGTATAGGTTGAATTTTTTCACCGTACTCCCAGACCCCCCGTAGTGGCGTCATCAGGAAAGTGGGAAACAACTGTCAAGGTTTATACACGTCATTTTGGCATTTATTGCAGATCTTCGTAACTGTTAAATGGCCCATTGTATCATTCTCATTTTTCTGTGGTTCTTTTTCCTGTGAGTCGTGCTCCCGCCATCTTTCTGTTGTCAAAATACCCCACGAATTATTTTTACACCTTGCTCGTGTTTGACACACAACAGAATGCTCTTCCTGTTGCATGGGTTATCTCATCGCAGAATGGATTGTTAGACATCTTACAGTGCTTGCCAGCACTCATGGAGAGAGGTCGACAAGTTCAACCTACATGGACAATAAATGCCTTCATGATAGGTGATGCATTGGTCGACATTGATGCATTAAGTGCTATAACTGGATCTCAAGTTTTGCTCTGCGTATGGCACTTTAGGAGAGCATGGTTAAAGAATATGGACAAGTTGGCCACTTGTGGGAAGAACGTTCGAAAGATGTTTATAATGTTGGGTGAAATTATATTACTGGAATATGGCTTCTCTGAAAAATTATAGTCTTGTAAATAACTATAGGTTGGAGCACATGTATGAAACATCTGTAGAAAAAGCAAAGAGACTTCCTGAAGACCATTGTGTTCGGGATGAGCACATTGAAAATGCATTCTGGGTTCAGAGTCAGTCATCATTGAATGCATACCTTGTGTTGTTTTCAGAGCATAATTTCAGTTCATGTAATTGCCCATGGGCGTTGAGAGGCAATTTTTTGGCGTTGAAGAAGATGGTGTTGTAAATCCCAATGATAAAAATACAAAGAATAACAGGTTTGCCTTCATGCTGGACTGAGAAAGGAGATATCATTTCATGGAAGTTTTATGAAGATCAGTTCACATTTGCAAAAAGCAGAGCAGATGGCAGGCATGAAAAGACACAAGTTCTAAAGGGAGAAACGGTGTTTAACTTCTTACAAAGGCATTTCCATCTGCTATGGATGGTGAAGACATTATTCACAGGAATTCTTACTCACAGTCAGGCTGTTGCATTTAGATTGGAGTATTTTAATTACAAGAATTCTTCGACAACTCAGGATAAGCTATGGAAAGAATGCAAGAGATTTTCAATGGACACAGCAACTCCAGCCGTTCAGCCACAAGTAGTTGTTGAGACAACAACTATCTTAGGAGCACCAGTTCACTTAGATTAGAAACTTTCAAATTTTTATTATGTTTTTTAGTGAAATCATATAAATGTCATAGAACTTTTTCGAGGCATGTGCCTCCATCACAGTTAGTAGTTTAAGCAGTTAGACTTAGTTAGAACTGTTAGAATCAGTTTCGTCACTGGAAACTATTTTGGTCATATTGTATTTAAAGACAATTGGAAGAGGGAATAAGGTTCCGAGTTTTGGACCTTGAAGCTAAGATTTTGTACTGAAGAATACTGAATTAATGAAAAGCTTTTGCAAGTTTCCTTCATTCTGTTTATGCTGAATAGTTTCTCAGTTTTCATTATGTTTTCCATATCTATGAGTAAAATAGAGTAATTTGAGCTGCAGGTCTCTAGATACATGTGTATTTAAGAGTTAAATAAACCTTAATGGGCGCCCCTCTATTTTAACGTTATCATTACTCATTCCTTCAGGATTTTACACTAATAGATTTTGTTTCAAGCAACATATCAAATTGAAATCCTTTCTTTCTTGTTTCTTCCATCCTTTCATTTCAACATAAGGAGGATATGGCATTGCAGAACTTTCCATGGGTTTAATATTTGAATATTATATAATTAATGTTTGAAGGTTTATAGAACAGGGACAAATATACTTTTGTTTGTGACATAATCTTTAATGTCTTGAGCACGGATTTCTTTACACAGCAAGAAATTGTTTCTCAAGGAACAACAATTGGTAAAATGATAACACAAAAAGTAAAAAATATGAGTCTACAACACGATCATCCCATCACTGATGGTGATCACGATAAGAAACCACTGCCCGAGCCACCCTACACAGGAACCTTCTAAAAGGTCCTGGAACACCAATCACGTATCTCTGCAACTTGAGTGGGATCTGATCTATGTCTGTCTCTAGAATATCTAGAGTCAGATGCTCTATATGATGCTCTAAATCAGACAAAATTTCCGCTGATTGGCCTACTAGGGCTGGTGCGGCTGCAACTGGTTGTCTTCTGTCATAGGGCTGGAGATGGGCTGGTCGCCGTCGACCCACATTTGCATTCATAAAAAATTTTAGTTATTAATTAACAAGATGATCAAAAATAAAAAATTATAACTTAGAATTCGTTGAAAATGATTTTACCTAATTCATCCCACTGTTCCCCTGCTGGGAGAGTCATCTCCCGGTCGCCGCCGAAATCTATCTCGGCGTATGGAAAGTCCTTGATGACAAAAATTTGGCGGTCCAGCCAATGGAAATATGAAGGAGGAAATATAAAAATCTCAGCGCCCTCAATACCTTGACGGGCCATCAATGCAACCCAACGAACCATCCTAGGTTCTCGGGTTCGACCAGCATCAATAGGAATAATTTGTGGAGCTAGCATGGGTACCCTCTCCAGAGAAAAAGTGACCACGATGCATCCATATCCAAATTTATTTAGTTTTCCATTTCTCTCTCTAGTCAGTTGGCCTTTTACATTGGCCAACACAGCTTCATACCAGTTGAAAATGGTGCCTCGAAAACAGTCCACAACAATACGCATCTGGGAACTAGTAGCCACATCCAGTGCGACACTCCCACACAGTCTGGTAACAGTAAACACAATTAATTTCAGCTCGGGACGGATGATAGTTTTTATATCAATCCGTTTGTCCTAGGGGTCTGCTTCATCATTATAGAACTTTTGTTGAAGACTAGCGACAGTTTGGCCACCTGGCCTAGTTGTTTGGTCAATTTAGTGTGTCCTAAATTGCTAACATAAATTATCAACCAGGGATTCATAAGCTGACGAAGTGTGGCGCACTATATGTGCAAGATAACCTATCTCTTACTTTTTGTCGTTTTTGGATTTTTATTGATCTTGGTTGGTTTCCTAATGTGAGATGGAAATTCTAAAAGACAAGTATGGTTATGAATATTCAAGGCAATTATGTCCTTTATAATGATTTACCAAACTTCAAACTTCAAAAGGAATTTGAAACATACAATGACATCACATGAAAATGTGTTGCTAGCCTAATAAATCAAACAGTGAACTATTGAGCATGAAAACCAAATTATCCTTAATGCTGTCTAAACACAAAAGAAACTATGTTTAAAGAAATTCAAGAATTGCAACAAAGTAAATCTAAATCAAATTACATCAACTTATATCCTGATCCCTCACCATTAGTCCAACTATGGCTTTCGGAGGTAACCATAAACAACTTGAGCAATCTGATATCTAATTTGCAGAAAAAGAAACTAATATCAAACTACACACTCATACTTCAATCCCTCACCATCGGTCCAGCTGTGGCTTTCGGAGGTAACTGAAAATGACATGAGCAATTTAATATATCTAACTTGCAGAAAGTAAACTAATATCAAACTACACACTCATACTTCAATCCCTCACCATCAGTCCAGCTGTGGCTTTCGGAGGTAACTGAAAATGACATGAGTAATTTAATATATCTAACTTGCAGAAAGTAAACTAATATCAAACTACACACTCATACTTCAATCCCTCACCATCAGTCCAGCTGTGGCTTTCGGAGGTAACTGAAAATGACATGAGCAATTTAATATATCTAACTTGCAGAAAGTAAACTAATATCAAACTACACACTCATACTTCAATCTCTCACCATCAGTCCAGCTGTGGCTTTCGGAGGTAACTGAAAATGACATGAGCAATTTAATATATCTAAATCTAACTACTAAAACAAATGTGCAAGACTGAAATAAACAAATCAGTGTTGGAATTAAACAAAAAGTAAATTAGCAGCAAAACAATATTGATTCCATGTCATTAGTCAAAAGATATGCAAATGCCCGGGCTGCCATGAAAAATTATGCTAAAAGCTATGATTTCAGAAAGCAATCTAAGTAAGGAAATATGACAAAACATAATTGAAAGCAACTTATATAGAAAACATGTAAAGCCTCCTTGGATAGCAGGGGCCCTATGCTACCAATTTGGTGAAGTCCTTCAACTCCTTAAAGTTGTAATCAAAACAGCATCAAAGAACTGAATTTCTCTATTAAAAAGAACTCACAAATCTACATCCCATTCCATCTTGAACACAAAAGACTTCTCTACTACTTTTTCATTACTTCATCATTACTTCCTCATTACTTATGATAGGAGAAAGCTCCTCCTATTTATACAAAATATGAGGAGTCATCTCATTAATGGGATTCCATGAATCTCTCCCTCCATCTCTAGAGTTACAATCAAAATAGGAAATGATAAGACACATGTCTTTCTAGAGTTTCAACACAACTTGAGGAATGAGACACATATCCTCTTAGAGTTTCAATACAACAAGGAAGTGAGACACATATCCTCTTGATCCCATAATCTTCTCCAACCAAATTCGAATTTGGCCTTAGAGTACCACATAAGGGTCTTCTAGAAGTCTCCTTTTGACCTACACATGTCACAAAACTCATAACACATATATAGATATATGAAACTATGTTAATTTTATAGTTTCTAATAATAAATTCACTTAAAATACATAAAATAAATAACTTTGGAAAACAAGGATCTTAACCCATATATTTATGAAAATGGTTACTTGATGTAGGGTTTTAGGTCAAATGGCTATGAAATAAGAGCTAAATGGTTGTGACATAATGAAAATATGTATGAATATGGAGAACACTTTTGAGACTCAACATACCCCCCAACTGAAGTTGTTTCATGTCCTCATGCAACTATTGCAATGATTCATTTGTCCATGAGTTGATATTTTCCTTTTTGGCAAAGTATAATACATTTGATTGCAACAAATTTTTTTATTTTTTTTTCAATGGTTGGTTCTTGTGTAACAACAATTTTTTTTTTTTTTTTTTTTTGAGTATTGGTTCTTGTGTAACAATGCTTTATTTTCTTTTTTGCATCAAAGTTCATGAAAACATTTAGAATCAATTACTTCATCAATGAATTGATCATTTGCAAGGCATATAATCTTTTGGATCATGTTGCAACAATAGTTGGTTGGGAAGTATATGTGGATGGAAATGAAATGAAAATGTGTGATAGTGTATGACATGTAGATATAAAATGATATCCCTTCCCCCCAACTAAAGATATGACAATGTGAAAAAGGGAGTGAGGAATTTTTCCAAAGTTAAAATTTTAGCATTCTAATGAATTACATTACTAAAAAATAGAAAACAACATACCCTCACTTACCTTAAATGTGGATGAGTTGTGTATGTGTGGTGGCTGCAAAATTCTGATCATATTCTTCTTCAAGTGGCTGAACAAGAGGAGTCATGGATAAAGAGATGAGATGACTTTTTATTGCTTCTACTAAAACTTGTTGAATTTGCTCCAAAATGCTGAAAATAATAGTCTTCATGTCTTCAAAACTCATTGACATAATTCCTACTATGTGAAAAGATGTTCTGATGTCGAACATAGTAGGAAATTGTTGACTTAGTGGCCATTAATGGATGCCACTAGTCAACACGAGAACTCTCACCATTGATGACAATGAGAGTCAAGTTGCCCAAACACATCTTGCTAGGTACGAATGATTTTGCTGATGTCGAGTCACCTAGAAGATCTGACGAATAAGAGACATTAATGTATTCCCATTGTTTGTCAGCATGAGAACTTGCCATTAAGGCATGCAAGCCTCAAGGTGTTTTTACAAAGAACTTAGACTCAAAGGACTATGGACTCAATAATTTGCATTGCAGCAGGGCTTATTTGCGGAATGAAAATGACAAGAAATGGAAGATGACAATGGAAAGTAGAAATAGCAATGGGCAATAATCATGTGAATGAGCCTCTTGCTTTTATTTGTGGGTTATAAATGGACAAAAAGAAATGGAAAGTGGATGTGAATGTAAATGGAAAACATGAAGTGAAATGAGGTGAATGGTTTATTATGAGGTATGGATGTGATGGAGACAATAGTATCTGAAATTTTTTCAAGTGTTTGGATCTGATTTTACATCAGCATATTTCCTCTTTGTTGTTGATCATCCTCTTATGAAACAAATTGGTCTCTTAGAGAGACACCATTCTCTTGTAGTCATTTGTCCTTCCTCCTGGAACCTGCAAAAAAAATAATACTTCTTCTGCAATAGAATGTAAGATTATCAAAGGAGAGAGGTGATCAATCTCTCTAGTTATGATATTTACACACAAAACTAAGAATTTGTATTAATGAAACAAGTTCTCAAAGGAAAAATCAAAACAATTTATACCTGTTTTGGAATTAGTGCCTCAAGTTGAATGTAGCTTCTTTTCAGCAATTTATTTCATTATTTGCCATTTCAAACTCTAATGATGAATTTCTCATTGTGTAGATATTGTTGAGACCTTTCCAATGATACTTGAATCATCAAAATCTGATTTTGTATGAGAAAGTTAGGCTGATTTGAACAATGAGGTTTTTCAGCTGCGAAATTGGAGATCAGGTGCGGAATTGGACTTTAGCTGCGGAATTGGAGAACAGCTGCGGAATTGGACTTTAGCTGCAGAATGTCGACGGTTTCTGTAGCTAAAATTCTTAAATAAAAAGCTAGCCATTCATCCTTCATTATTAGTCCAAAATTAATCAATACGTTCAGAAAAACGAGCAAATAACTTATTCATTTCATTGATTCAATTTTTATTTTTTTTAAACAACAAAAGAGAAATGCAAATATTTTTTTTTTTTTAATAACAAAATTGAAAAAGAAAAATGCGATTTTTTTTTTTTTTTAAATATATATACATATATAATTTAAACAAAACAATCTATTAAATAAATAAAAACTAAAACAAGAATGCCATTCTCCTATTGTATACAAGCGAACTCCAATGTAAACCACCACCTGCCAATAAACTGCTCTAGACCAAAAACATAAAAGAGAAACATTGCAAGTGATGCTGGAAGAAGATAACTGATGAAATCCCATGCATAAGAACAGAAACCCTGCTAATAATCTATTTGTGTTTTGCTTTAACTCCACGTTTCTTTACAATTGGCACAGCAAAAGATGAAGGAATGAAAGCGAAAGCAATGTTGACAATAATTTCAGTTGCTGCAAATCAAGATCCAAAGAAGTTGGGAGCTGATGCATATGAGGGATGCTACTGCATTTGCTATCGTTGGTACAAATGTTTCAACCTTTGTGCATCTTTTATCAGCAATTCATGTTCAGCATTTTTTATTAACTAGTCAGAAGTGTCGGCCGTTCAAACAATGCAAGGAAGAAGAATTAATTTAATCCAACATTTCAGAAAGTAGACGAAGTCAATTTGAATTCAAAAATGAGTGGAATGTGGATTGAATGCCACATTAAGAATTTGTATTCAACTTGTATTCTTCTTCCTGGAGATCAGGAAACCGAATTATGGCTGAAATCGAGCAAAGTGCCGTTCAAACTCTCCACTGTGCAAACAGAAAACCGTTTTTCCTCACACGGCACGCAAAAATGGCCTTCAAAGAACTGAAAAATTCTCCCAAACCGCCACGAATTTCTTAAAACAGTTTCTGGGTTATCTAATTGACCATGTTGGCGAAAAAACCCATGTCTCGGTTTTTCAAAATTCATCCTAAATCGTTCATAAAATGCGTTTCAAATTAACATGTCAAAAACACTTGCGTTTCTGGAGATGCTGTAACAAAATCGTTTTCCTCTATTTTGTGTTTATCTGTTTGTCTTGAATCTACCATGCTTAAGAAGCGCAATTTATCCAGTGCATCACTAGCATTACTGACTAACTCACGGAGGAATACTTCCTTGGGGTTGTACAAGCTGTGTACTATCAAATCCAAAAGACGACTAACCTCTGCTTGATACTCATGTTTTTTTTTTAACGGATTAGTCTGTTGTTTCCTGTTGTGCTACTGTGGTTTCATACCTAACGATGCCAGCTATTGTTTGCGTTATCTTCAAGTTTGAAGCAGCAGAAAAACCAGTTTTCTGCTCATGGTTTAGTAATCTTGATTTCCCAGTGCGACATAACTCCAAAGAGGTAAATGGCCATGAAAGGCAGTGGGCTATTTCGTTTTGTTTACAAACGAACCGTGAGCAGCAGTTTTGGAACGGGGATCTTTTTGAAGGGACTCATCTGGTTTTCATCAGGTTTTTAGAGTGCTAGACAGCATTGCAGATTTTGTTTTAACAATTGCAAAGGTTGGATCTGCGTCTTTGGTTTCGTTTTACAATGGCCATCTCATTTTGTTTATTGATTTGTTTTTGTTTTGTTTTGTTTATTTTTTTTTTTAATTTGTTCTTGTTAATAAAACTATATGTTATATTTTTTAAAAATTAAAAATACACATATATATTTTACTAAGCAAAATGATTTATTTATTTGTTTTGTTAATAAAATTACACATGTTAAATTTTGAAAAATTAAAAATATACATATGTAATTTACTAAACAAAACAATTTATTGAATTTTTTTTATATGATTTGTTATTAAAATTATATATATATTTTCAAAAATAAAAATATACATATATATCTTAGTAACAAAACAATTTATTTTTTTTTATTTTTTTTAATTGATTTGTTTAATAAAATTATGTATGTTATATTTTCAAAAATTTAAAAATACACATATATATTCATTAAACAAAACAATTTATTGAAATCAAAGTTTTTCATGGAAACAATTTTTTTTTTTTTTTTTTTTTGAATCAATTGAAATAATGAAGTTTTATTTTGTCTTTTTTTTTTTCTCTTTTTCACATAACAATTCTTTTTCTGATCCTCCAGATCACACAAAGTGCAATATGAGAGCATACTCAAGGATTATTAAATTTTTTTTACATAACAATCCTTTTTCTGATCCTCCAGATCACACAAAGTGCAGGAGGAGAGCATACTCAAGAATTATTAATTTTTTTAGATGTAAGAAATAAGACTACCTAGTTACACTTCCCCGGCAACGGCGCCAAAATGTTTGGTCAATTTAGTGTGTCCTAAATTGCTAACATAAATTATCAACCAGGGATTCGTAAGCTGACGAAGTGTGGCGCACTATATGTGCAAGATAACCTATCTCTTACTTTTTGTCGTTTTTGGATTTTTATTGATCTTGGTTGGTTTCCTAACGTGAGATGGAAATTCTAAAAGACAAGTATGGTTATGAATATTCAAGGCAATGATGTCCTTTATAATGATTTACCAAACTTCAAACTTCAAAAGGAATTTGAAACATACAATGACAAAACTTGAAAGGAAATGAAAATGTGCTGCTAGCCTAATAAATCAAACGGTGAACTATTGAGCATGAAAACCAAATTATCCTTGCTGCTGTCTAAACACAAAAGAAACTATGCTTAAAGAAATCCAAGAATTGCAACAAAGTAAATCTAAATCAAATTACATCAACTTATATTTTGATCCCTCACCATTAGTCCAGCTATGGCTTTCGGAGGTAACCATAAACAACTTGAGCAATCTGATATCTAATTTGCAGAAAAAGAAACTAATATCAAACTACACACTCATACTTCAATCCCTCACCACCAGTCCAGCTGTGGCTTTCGGAGGTAACTGAAAATGAAATGAGAAATTTAATATATCTAACTTGCAGAAAGTAAACTAATATCAAACTACACACTCATACTTCAATCCCTCACCATCAGTCCAGCTGTGGCTTTCGGAGGTAACTGAAAATGACATGAGCAATTTAATATATCTAACTTGCAGAAAGCAAACTAATATCAAACTACACACTCATACTTCAATCCCTCACCATCAGTCCAGCTGTGGCTTTCGGAGGTAACTGAAAATGACATGAGAAATTTAATATATATAACTTGCAGAAAGTAAACTAATATCAAACTACACACTCATACTTCAATCCCTCACCATCAGTCCAGCTGTGGCTTTCGGAGGTAACTGAAAATGACATGAGCAATTTAATATATCTAAAT
Organism: Pinus albicaulis; assembly: GCA_034641835.2. Classification (NCBI taxonomy): domain Eukaryota; kingdom Viridiplantae; phylum Streptophyta; class Pinopsida; order Pinales; family Pinaceae; genus Pinus; species Pinus albicaulis. The sequence continues at coordinate 187,274 of JAXQQM020085033.1, forward strand.
CTAACTACTGAAGCAAATGTGCAAGACTGAAATAAACAAAGCAATACTGGAATTAAACAAAAAGTAAATTAGCAACAGAACAATATTGATTCCATGTCATTAGTCAAAAGATATGCAAATGCCCGGGCTGCCATGAAAAATTATGCTAAAAGCTATGATTTCAGAAAGCAATCTAAGTAAGGAAATATGACAAAACAGACTTGAAAGCAACTTATCTAGAAAACATGTAAAAGCCTCCTTGGATAGCAGGGGCCCTCTGCTACCAATTTGGTGAAGTCCTTCAGCTCCTTAAAGTTGTAATCAAAACAGCATCAAAGAACTGAATTTCTCTATTAAAAAGAACTCACAAATCTACATTCCATTCCATCTTGAACTTTGTTACAAAAGACTTCTCTACTACTTTTTCATTACTTCCTCATTACCTATGATAGGAGAAAGCTTCTCCTATTTATACAAAATATGAGGAGTCATCTCATTAATGGGAGTCCATGAATCTCTCCTTCCATCTCTAGAGTTATAATCAAAATAGGAAATGATAAGACACATGTCTTTCTAGAGTTTCAACACAACTTGAGGAATGAGACACATATCCTCTTAGAGTTTCAATACAACAAGGAAGTGAGACACATATCCTCTTGATCCCATAATATTCTCCAACCAAATTCGAAATTGGCCTTAGAGTGCCACATAAGGGTCTTCTAGAAGTCTCCTTTTGACCCACACATGTCACAAAACTCATAACACATATATAGATATATGAAACTATGTTAATTTTCTAGTTTCTAATCATAAATTCACTTAAAATACATAAAATAAATAACTTAGGAAAACAAGGATCCTAACCCATATATTTATGAAAATGGTTACTTGATGTAGGGTTTTAGGTCAAATGGCTATGAAATAAGAGCTAAATGGTTATGACATAATGGAAATATGTATGAATATGGAGAACACTTTTGAGACTCAACACTAGTCCCAAACAAGGAAAGTTGTTTGCCCCTCTTTGACAAACCAGTCAGAAAATAAATATCCTCTAGCTCAATTTCGAGCCAGTGGCCGCCAATAATGAAACACTAGTCCCTCACATTCCACCTGTTTACCAACCATGTCAGGAGGTCTACATGTGCCCTCATGCCCTGAATGGCCCAAAATTTATACAAACCACATGCTCTTAAAGCCTTCATTGTGGGAAAATGGAGAATCACGGCGTCATCCACATCCTCGTGCTCACGTTCTCTCCAAATCAACATCTTGCTAATCCTGCAATGCATAAAAAGATAAGTTAGAACAATCTAATTTGAAAATTTTTGGGCGGGAAATGAAATTTTTTATTTTGAAATTCAATTGTGTGGGGACCGCACTTTTCCTTCGTACACAGTGCGTAGTAATGCACGCGTTCTATATAAAAAGTGCAAACCCACGACCTTTTTCTACATAGAAAAAGGTCGGGGTCCGCAGGTCCTGTGTGTTGTGCCTGCGGACCCCCGCGGGCGATTTCTTAAACATATTTTTCGCTTAAAAGATAAAAATGAAACCTAAAAAGAATTGTAAACGGATAAAAAGCAATATTAAGAGGTTGTCAATTACCTGGGACAGACAGTTCTCGATTTCGTCGGACGGATCTTCCGGAATATTCACAGGAACTTTTTTACCCAAAAGCTTCTACTTTTCACTCTGAACTTGAACGGTAAAAATGAAGTTGAAAAAGTCCTTTTTATAAGTTTTTTCAAATAGATGAATTTTAATTTGTTTATTTTTCACTTTAAAAAGGGTATTTTGAAAGAATTTTTACTTATTTTAAAACACGTATGTGTAATGTTTCAAGTTTTTGTGCAGAAATTGGATTTTTTTAGGAGAATTGATCATTTTTCAACAAAGAGTATACTTTTATCACTTTTTCGGACTCTTTCAAAAATTCACGAAAAAACGAAACATTGGAGTTCTCTTTTAAGCCCTTTTCAGACTCTCTAAACATGAAAAAATTGTCGAGTACTTGATTGTTCAAACTCGTTAAAGTAAATGAATAATCGTCCCTTCAGTATAAGTTTACCCCTTTTACGGACTGAAATGGACTATTTACGAAAAGGTATATGTTGACTAATTACGGTCAATAGAGTTCTCTCTTGCATTATTTTATCATTTTCGTGCTCGAGAGACTAAACTTACGAAAAAGTACACCCATGGAGTTTTCTTTAGTTTTTCTTATGACTCCCTAAAATTGAAAAACACCGAGTTTCTCCTATACTGGACTCGTTAAAATTTAATAGTAAAGGACCTATTTAATTTTCAACAGGAATGGACCACTCCTTCTTAGGGTTTGAATCTTAAACTAAGTTGGACTCATCCGAAGGATGAGCTTATAAACAAGCAAATGTTATCCTCCTCAAGCTTGTCAAAAATAAAGAGGTACTTGCCAGAAATGGTGGGGGGAAAGAGAGAAAAATGACTTATTTGTTGTATTTTGATTTTTCGAAAATCTAGTTAACCACTCTTGAACACGACACTTTCAATCACCTGGGTTGGGAAATCCTTTACCTAATAGTTAATCAAACTTCATTTGAAAGTATTCATCCGGTTTCTCGGTATTAGCTTTGGGTCAATTGCTACCAAGCCATCTACAGTGTCGTTATGTGTTCAAGAGGACAGTTCAAATAAACCATTCATTTGCAAAATATCTATCATCCATTTTTTGCCATCCTTGAGTCAGTCCTTGCCAATATATTTTTCAAAACTTGATCTATGATTTTGTGTTGTGGTCTTGCCTACAACAGATCACTTTGTATCAACGACAACTCATTATCTAGGAAGTTGATCTAGAAATCGTCAATACCTTGAAATCTGCATGCCTCAATGGCAGGTTTCTCACCTTTGACGACATGTTGCATCATTGACCTTCGATCGAATGATTCCGTGACATGTTCGACTTCAGCTCATTCATTCACATTTCATGGATTGTACTGAGTACTTTTAGAGCCATTGACATTACTGGTGGTTACTCTCACACTTGTTAACAATTTACATCATTGACTGGTAATCAAGTGGTTTCTACCATGTTCGACTTCAACACATTTATTCACATGGATAGAATCGTACTAGTTCGAGATGCGGAAATCAATACCCTGGATCTAGTTTCTACCATCTAGGCTGCGAGGAATTTTGTTATCATTTATACAGTAGAATATTTACAAATAGATGGCTGCATCCATACTGTGTCTACACATGTCTATATTGTGATGTACTCAAAATCATTCCTGTATCAGAACAGTTTGAATTAGTCTCTAGTTAGTTTTGATCTGAGTATGGGAATTCCTACCTCAGCGACGATATATATATAATTTTTCATTGAATGTTTTTACAGGTTCCGACTAGGGTGACCAACGGATGATCCTTGAAATGATAAAGTACTGCAATATTCATATATGACAGACTTCGACATCATCTATTCCAGACATTGCACTTTAGGGGGCAATCTGTTACATTGAAAATTGTCATCCTGACATTCTGCTATGTGTATGAGCTCATTATTACTCATACTCCTCCCTTTGCAAGTCTAACATATCAGTTCCTCATGTCAAGCATTGAAAATCAAAGAAAAGTTCCTAAAAATCTCCTAAACTTTGGTGTCGCACTTTATCTCTATCTTGCCTGCGGTCCCGCACCTAATGTTCATCTCTCTTGCGTACCTGAACGCACTTTATCTGTGTTAAAAGTGCAGACCCCTGTAAGATCAAAAAGGTGCAAGTAGTTTCCAAAAAGCTCAATAAAAGTGAATTCTAGAAGCTTCCAGAAAATATCTTGCGGTGATAGAACCGCTCTTATGGGGTGCATGAATCCCTTACCTTATGGAGCTAACCCCTTGATGTGAGGAGCTTATCCCTTTGAAAGAGGATTTTATCCCTTCATAGTTGGAACAAGAAACCTCTGCTATTCTACTATAAAAAGTGGCATTGGGTAGCCTCAAAGGGGAGTTGAAGCTTTATAATATTTGAAGTTAAGTGCTGTTGAGATTCAGACTCAATTAATTAAGACTTTTGTGAGGAAAGATTACATACCTCTATTCTTCTTGGTTGGAGGAGTGCAGAGCTTATCAAAGTAAAGGAGATTCTTGCTTCGGACCCCGGAAAGTCCTGTGCAACATCAAGGCTTAGGGTGTAAGGATTTTCTTCTTTTGAAATTAATACATATATACTCATTTTTCTCAATAAGCTTTCAATCAATGGTTTATTTCATAGATTCCTTGATCACTATGATAAACATGGTTTATGATGATTTCTATACAGGTGCTATGTAATATTTTTCTTGTTTGTGACTGCAGGTTTACGAGGAAAACTCCTTCAAGCGCGCGAGGGACAATAACGACTTCAAACAAGCACTGGATAAACGACAAGTCCTTAAACACCTCTATAGAGCTTTTCATAGATCATATATGCTTAGAGAAAGATTAGTCTATTTGGTTGTTTGTTGCTAGATACTTTTAGTACTAGGGAGATCAGTCTTGTCTGTAAGATAGATTTATCCGCCAACAAATCCCCATATTCATACAGAGCAAAAAGGATAAAGCAGAAATCCGAGTCTGTGTTGACTATAGGAGCTTGAACAATGCGTGTATACATGACCCATTCCCCACCCCGTTCAATGACGAAGTCCTAGAAAATTTTGTAGGGAATGAAGCATATTATTTTACAGATGGATTCTCGAGGTACCATCATGTAAGGATAGCTGAGGAAGATAAGACAAATATAACCTTCACCACTGAATGGGGCTCCTTTGGCTACCATGTAATTCCATTCGGTTTGAAGAATACGCTAGCAATATTTTCACGCATTTTCATAGTAGCATTCTGCGATTACATCCACAAATTCCTAGAGGTTTATATGGATGAATGGACCGTCTACATCCTGTTGAAAGACCATAACACGCTTCTGATAATTATGTTTGATAGGTGTAGACAGCTATAGATCTCATTGAACTAAAAGAAGGGCATCTTTGGTATGCAAACAAAGAGTCTGCGTGGATCCAACAAAGTTAGCAGTGATAATCAACATGGAAGCTCCAGAAACTGTGAAGCAGCTGAAGTCACTATTAGGCCATATAGGTTATTACAGGTGATTCATTCGTAGCTACATGAAGATAACATCCCCATTGGAGAAGCTGTTGTAGAAATCAGAGCAATTCAACTACACAAAGAGTTGTGCAATGGCCCTAGACATCTTGAAGGAAAAATTGGCAAGTGTGCCAATATTGGTTCATCCGGATTGGGACAAGCAATTTCATGTCCACATTGATGCTTCAAGCATCACTCGGAGTGGTTCTAGCCCAACCATAGGACACTACAGTTGATCACCCAGTATACTTTGCAAGTCGAAAACTATCAACAGGGGAAAAGAACTACACCACGATAGAAAGGGAAGCATTAGAAATGGTGTGCTCCCTCCAAAAGTTCCATCACTACCTGTTATGAGGAATTTTCAAGTTTTTTACAGACCATTTAGCTCTGAAGTATCTAGTGAACAAACCAGTCTTGGAAGGAAGGATATGCAAATGGCTCCTACTCTTTCAAGAATTCACTTGTGAGGTAATAGCCAAACCTGGGCAACTAAACGTGGGACTAGACCACCTGTCAAGTCTCAAAACATGAGAAAATTAAGGATCTCTAGATGATCAGCTGCCAGACGCTGATCTTTTCAGAGTAGAAGCTATCCCAGAATACCTATATCAGATCGCAACCTACCTAACAACGGGACAGTGCCCAAAGGAATATACCGTAGTATAGAAGAGACACCTAGTAGTCCAAGACATAGAGTACTAGCTCATCGCAAGACACTTGTACAAAATGGGGCTAGACCAAATCTTACGAAGATGTATCCTGGACCACGAGAGGTAGGTCGTACTATGGGAGTGCCACTATGGAGTTGCGGGAGGACACGTAGGAGCTAAACCGATGGCTAGAAAAGTACTACAGGTGGGCTTATGGTGGCTAATGGTACACATTGACAGAAAGGCGTTCGTAAAGAAATGTGATGTTTTTAAGACAAAAGGATTTCCATCGCATATGGAAGCTTCCACTACACCCAGTAAAAGCACTACAACCATTCGAGAAATGGGAAGTTGATTTCATAAGCCTGATTGTACTTGTTGCAAGAAACTCGCAGACCCTATATATCATCACCACAACGTACTATTTGACAAGATGGAAAGAGGCAATGTTGATGAAGGATTTCACAGCTAACATAGTGGCACAGTTCATATTTGAAAACATAATCAGCTGATTTGGCTGCCCGAAAAGTCTGATAAGTGATCAGGGTACACATTTCATCAATGCCACCATTAAATCCCTGCTCGAAAGCTTCATGGTACAACATCACATGAGAAGCCCCTACCATCCACGAGCTAATGGCATGGTAGAGGAATTCAACAAAATCCTCGAAAATGGATTAACAAAATTCTACAATGCTCAACGAGACAACTGGGACGAACATATACCAGCAACTCTGTGGGCATACCGAATGACACTCAAGAGGCTCAATAACCAAACGTCGTTCTAGCTCATGTACGGAAGAGAGGTTGTAGTACTAGCAGAGTTTTCCATACCCAACCTTCTAATCGCAACATCACTCCAGCTATCAGAAGAAGAATCTGTGAAGGAAAGATTACAGGAACTGCAAGCATTGGAAGAAGACAGGTTTTTAGCAGAATTCCAGCAAACTATCCAAAAAGAAAGACAAAAAGCATGGCACGACTGCCATATCAAACACAAAAATTTCAAGGTTGGTGGAAAAGCTTTATTATATGACAACAAGTACCAAAAGTTCTGAGGGAAACTACAAATGCATTGGCTAGGACCATACCACGTAATCGAAATGAAAGAGTTTGGAGCAGTGCACTTAGCACAAATACACGACCAGATATTGCCAATATGGGTGAACAATGCATGCCTGAAACCCTACCATGAGTAAGTTTCGCATTTCATTTCAAATAAAATCTCATAACTGAGAGAAGTTAGTGGGGTAGATTAGGCTAGAATAGATGGAGTTAATAACTCTCTCACACCTGAGAAGAGCTTAGATAGGATTTTAAATAAAAAAAATTTGTAGCAGAAGAAAAATTCAGTGTTGTGCTGTGGAGACCGCAGCGCAACCTATTGTGGTCGGGGGGGATCAGGTCCAACGTGTCAGCCACATCAGAAGGAAAAGTGTGTCGAACATCATTCCATCATCATTACTCATAGTACCCATGTCAGTTCATAGGATTACCTATATTTGAAAAATAATTGCCATAATTAGCATCACCCATATTGCAATAAATTTTCTATAATAAGCCATAACCATTACCCATCACGTCTACCCAAACCCCGTAACCACAGTTAGCTTTTTCAAAACCCACCTTAGCCTGGTAACTAATTGCACGATTCTAGCCGTGGGGAAAGGAAGGGAAAATTAATTAGTTATGGGGTCTTATCAACCTCATCCGTGTCATTTATTTACATAACCTGCATGACGGAAAGTGCGAGAACACCAGAGAAGTCCAATTTAGAATCAAAAATAGCAAACGCAACAAGGGAAACGTGACTAGAGAAAGAACAAGGAAGGAGTCCAGAAGCATGGATTCATAAGGAAAGAGGAGGAATAGCACTGAAAGTGTGTCAAAGAAGATCCAAGATGACCAGGGTAGTGCCAGCAGTTGTTGAGCATGAGCTCGATGAGAGAATTCACAAGATGGAATCTCTGGTAGGAAAATATGATAGTGCATCGTTTATTGATACCGACCTCATAGACTCCTTCCAATTTCCAGCAATGATGAAACAAGTCTACATGGAGAATTATGCAACAGAGGTGGTACAACAAGCACAAAGAGTACTTCCAGAGTTCAGAGGTGTTCAACAATCCACCATACTGAACCTATGGAACCTTCCAGTGTTCGGCACTATGGGGGCTGCAATGTAATGCACCAAGTTTCTACTAATAAGAATTCACAATGGGTCGCTTTGGTTGGGAAGATAAATCACAATTCACATGGAAGACATTCATAGATTGACCGATTTTTCGCAGGAAGGGAGAGACGTCTCCATAGCTTTCCAGACAATGTCCAAAAGAGAAAAAAATCAGGGGACATGGACTACTACAAGAAGTAAAACATGAAGAGAGGGGAAAAAGGAGCTATGATAAAGTTAATAAACAACCTAATGATCAAATTTGCGTGCTACTTGATTTAAGGCAAGACAATGAGACATTATACAAAAGGGGAATGTACGTTAGACACTATCTCAGTTGTGGAGCATTGTCTCCAGGGGACACAGCTGAACTAGTGCTCATTTCTGCTTAATGAGTTGTTCGAAGCATGCGAGGACAACTAAAGGAGGGCCATGGGATTCATCTACGGGTACCTTGTAATGGTGCCGACCATGTGGAAATGAACATTTCTAGGAATAAGGCAACCACTAGAAGTGGCACCAGGCCAACCACTAGCAATGAAGTTCACACCCTGGAAAATATCAAGGCACCCCAGCTCCAAGGAGGTGAACGAGGAGGCCTTCAAATTTTGGTACAGCCACATGGTGTATGTCGCAATTAGCCAACAACAAATTCCACAGACCTTGCTAGATAGATATGCAACACAAATATGGTTTGGGGTTAACCATAAGTAAACTTACATCCAGCCAGCCCGCATTCTGGAGTCAACCTTCAAGATGAGGCCGTTCAAATTCCAGATCGATGAGCAGGCTTTTCATGTAGAATTATGCTCATGGCTCAGAATATCAATGGAGATCAGAAGCGGAGTATACATCTACTCATTCGATGGCATACTGCCAGACTTTTTGGCGGGGAAGACATCAAAGGAAGCAATCACTAGGTTGTCACAGCTACAACTTCCAACCATCGTGCAGCTAAATACCAAGTGACAGAGCTTTAACCGGGTGGTCCAAAATTTAACTAATGATTCTTTGGTGTTTCCTACATTTACATAATTTCAGGCAAACAAGGTTGCATCCTCTTCCATCCCAGTCCCGCTAGTCACCACCCTACCATTGAACTTGTTTAATTCACCACCAGTAGCAGCCAAAGCTCTCGTCAGGAAAAGTAAAACCTTGAAGCCACCTCCAAGGCCAAGAAGGCGAGAGTCGCAATGTCCAACCAAGTCGTTGATCTAACAAGGGAAGATCAAATGAAACTTATGGATAGGGGTCCCAATCAGGGAAGAGCCTGCAATAGAGCCCCAGAAAACTCAGGAGCTACCCCGCATAAACCCCTATTCTTTTCTCAATGTCCGTATATGACCTCCTCGCACTCACCAACCATCAGTCACCACCTCATTCACTTCCAAAGATCACGCATCTCGGATGCCCTCCACATCAACCACCATATCTGACCTAGTTAGGGTGCAAACTAAAAAAAAGGGAGATGCCAATACAGAGGTTAGCTTCAGTACAACAATGATACCTGAGGTTAGCCAAACCCTAGTTGGACTAGGTTCTTTTCAGAAACTTTGAAGTCAAGATGCATCTTTTGTTGAAGACATAACAACTCAAGCCGAAGAGTTGACTCAATTTTAGCAGGCAAGGTTGATACTTAAACGAGTCCAACCCAATCTAATGGGTAACCAAAATTATCCGGTGCCACAACCAACACAACCGTAGTCACCACAAGAGCACTCAGTAAGATCCATTGCAAGCGGTAAGCCGCTCCAAGAACGACAGCTGAATCAAGATATCTCTGGAGCTGAAAGTGTGCAGAACTGGCGAACGACCTAGTTATATAATTTCATTTAGAAGGCAGCGCAATAGGTCAAGGGGGTTCACACAAAACTTCAGTAGAGGTTGGAGCAGCAACAATTACAAATTATCGCACTTACTGAAGAGCGCGAACAGCTAAGAATAGAGAAGAGCGAACTCCAGGGTCAACTGGACACGCTCACCAAGGTCTTCCCGGAACTGTGGCCCACAGTGATAGCCCACAATAATCAAATATCAAGTGACATGGTAGAGGAAGACATAGTCGAATGGTCCATTCACATCTGGATGGCTTGTTCGAATCTCAACAGAGAAAACAGGGAGGTTAGGGAAGCATTGGATGCTAGGCCCGCGCTACCGGACCCGGCCATCATTTACACAAAGAAGACCACAGAATGACAGACAAAATTCGCTAGGATGCAGGAAATTATGAGTACTACAGCAAAGGAAGCGTATGACCTGCTGAAGGGTCTACATGAATTCTCCACCTCTCTCACCTTCAAGTCACAACCAGTTTCAGCAAAGCTACAACAACTATCCAAACAAATTCAGGAGGCTACAGACCCAGATGGACTCGACCAATTGTATGCTCAAGCAGAGGAGCTCGAAGTCCAGATACAATATATTGAAGAGCATTCAACCATAGCCAAACAAGCCCTACGAGAGCTCAGGCAAGTAGTGAAGACCACAGCACAAGCGATACAGCAAATAGCTGGCGAGGCCAATTTTCAGATCTCTAGTGTCTTTAGTGGTCTACAGACCATTGTAGGAGAAAAAGAGGTCGATTAGGTCACAATAGAAATGGACTTGCTAATGCAAGGATGGCAGCAGGCCATTGATATCTTCCGAGAGTTGAAAGCTTTCACACTAACAAAGGTCCCAGATTTGGAGCACTTGTTTGGGCACAGAGAGGAAAAGGAGTAGAGAGAATGAGCCACAGAATCAAGTGGAACAATGGAGACCGAGGCGGAAGGAAATAATTGACTTATGATGAGTTAACAGGATGTGTTCAGGGCCTATTGGGGCTTTTTTTTTGAAATTAAACAATTTTTTGTTGCGGATAACAAGTGGCACGACTATTGCAGAAGCGGGTACATATGGCAAAGGAAAGAGGGATAAGACAATCAGTGGGATTCCAAAAAAACAGGGAAAGCAGGAAATAACTGAGCAGAAAAGAAGGAAGGACTATCACTCACACTGGAGAGGGAAAAAATAGGCAGCCAGTAAGTGGAATGAGGAGGTTGGCTTAGAAGGGATCGGGGAGCATGAGCCATAAGAGAGCTCTTCTCATGTTGTTTTTTTATCTCTCTCTGTCATTGTTCTGTTCTGCATCTTGTAATGCGATTGTAATCAGTTCTTCCAGGCACACTTTGAGTAGTGATGTAACAATATTTTTCTAATAATGAAAAACTTTCTAACATAAGGATGTTGTTCTAAGTTCTGTCTTGTGTTATGGTTTAGTGGGACATACATCTATTTTGAATTTTTGGTTATTGTTCTGATCAAGTTCATGAGTATTTTTATCTATGTTGTATTTACACTTATTTGTAGTACTTAAGTTATGTATGGTTTGTTCATTTGCCACGCTTGATTGATACTTGATCCAATCCTAGCCTTAGTAAGGTCATGACACTCCTCGAGTGAGACTCTTTGTTCCTTGGAGCAGGGTGAAAATGTTGGCGTTGTGCTAGACTACTGTGGTAACCCTTGTTGGCCACCTTACTGAACCTGGGTCTCCCCCTGAGACCTCTTTTCTTGCCAACAATATTACTAGTGTAGTCCCTTATTTTTTTTATTGTAGCCTCCTTATTTTTATTTTTGTACCCTTATAGTCCCTATATTGTTATTATTGTGCCCTATAAAATCCCACTATGGTTATTGTTGTGCCCTTACATTATTATTGTTAGGTCGGCTATGATTATATTATGAACCCATGGAATCCTCTATATAGAAAGGATGTTTTTTCATTTGTATCATCCAATAATTTTTCATTTACATAATGTAAAGGAGGTTTCCCCCTCGAAGTGTTTGATTTATAAGTTATTAAACTCTCTTTTCTTCTATTTTTTGAGCTAGTTTCATAACATTTGGTATGACATATTTGGATTCTAAGGTACTACTACTTCAAACAGGTCGGCGTGGAGTTTTCTCTATAACATTTTTTGTATGAAGGTTCAGAAGCTTAAAAGAAAAAAATTGTGAAGAAATCCAGAGCAACTTTATGTAAAAATTTCGGATCTTGGTTTGCAAAATTTTTGGAGATATGATTTGGAATTTAGGGTTTTTGCAGGCTCACAAATTTCATCTCAAAGAGGTGACCTTGGGAAAATCATCATAACTCTATCTGTCAGAATTATATTGGAATTCTGTAAACATACCCAAAATTAAACAAATTGTAGTTTCTTGTGTACTGATTTTAGAGCCAAAGGAGGTAACAATGATTCGTGGCATGGAGAAAAATTAGCTCTACTCGACGAGACAATAATAAGGGAATTGTGGGAGATTCAACATAATTTTTTCTTGAGGAATCCAAATAAACTCACATGTGTGGCATTGGAAATAACATTCATAGGGATACTAAAGGACCGAAGATAATATCTTGGAGATCTAAAATTATAGAGATCCACCAGTTTAAATATCGAGCTCCTGAAGAAGCATAGGTATCAGTATTGAGTTCTAAAATTCCGCATAAAAATAATTCAACACCGAGTAAGCCCTAAAAGGGTGCTATTATGACTCATGAAGAGGAAGAATTGAAACATGATATTTTAAAATTACAATACCAGGTGCAATAAATTTCACTCTCGCAAAGAGTAACAAAAAATGAAATGGAAGATTTGAAGAAAGATGTGGAAGCTAAGATTGATGGTTTGAAGAAACGTGTGGAAGCTAATATGGTTGACATGGAAGCTAAGATTGATGAAAAAATGTAAGACAACATGGAAGAGATGAAGTGTTATCTAAAAGCAGACATGTAATGTTTGAAGGAAGGTTTGAAAAAGTTGATACAATAAATGATTCGTAATGGGGAAAAGGTAGTAAAGGAAACTCATGATGAGAAAAAAATAAATTTTAATCATGATTTCATAAACTGTAATGTTGGATTGAAGACCCGCCATATTCCAAATGTCGATATGATGAATTTTAATGACAAAGATCCCATAACATGGATACTACATATGGAGCAATATTTTTATCTATATAATGAACAAAACACACAAAAGGTACACATTGAAAATTTATATTTAGAAAAAAATACATTTGTATGGTATTGATGGATTTTCTCTCATAGAAAAATTGTCACTTGGTCAATATTTACAGAGGAAATGATAGCACATTATAAGAATAGAAAGAGAAACATGTTCTTTAGTCAATTAATAAATCTCAAACAAAAGAGCTAAATGGCAGAGAACATTGAGGAATTACAAAGTTTAATATAAGGGTAACTGATATTCCAGAGGAACACACAATTGATGTCTTGATAGGGACTTCAAAGGATAATATCCAACATAAGGTTCACCTTTGGGAACCCGATTCATTGGAGAAGGTAGTCAGGTTCGTAAGAAAAATTGAAAGTAAAATTATGGTGACAATGAAGCCTACCACTCACATCTATAAAGATGGAAGTGTTGTTGCAACTAGACTTCCACAACATACAAGGTTGACACCACAAAAATTTGAAGAAAAAGGAGGAAAATGGCTTTCCTACAGTTGTGATATAAAATACACTAAAGGTCATAAGTGTGTTGAGAATAAATTATTTTACATAGATTGTGAAGAGGAGGAATAAAATGAACAAGAAACTTCAAAACAAGAGGATATGCACCAGGAACCAACCCTAAAGAAATAAGAAATAAGTCTGACGATATCCTGTAATGAATTCGAAGGAATTAAAACTCCTCAAACTCTCAAGATATAAGCACATATCAAGAAGAAAAATGCAATAGTTTTTATTGATTTAGGTAGTAACCATAATTTTATTCATTTTAAGGTATCCTAGGAATCGAATTGCTTCATATATCCAGAACCAGAGTGTCAAGTGATAGTTGCAAATGGATAGACAATAAATTTCCCTATAAAATGCCATAATATCTAGCTAACAATGGGGGAATATGTACTGGATAGTCCAATGATTTCCATTCCAATGGGAGGTGTTGATGTTGTACTAGGAGTAAAATGGTTAAAATCTTTGGGGATGGTATCTTTTAATTTTTAAGAACTTTTCTTGAATTTATTTTCGGAAGGAAAAGAAGTTGATTTATGGGGTATCGCAGGGAATCTGGGAAGGATAATAAGTTCTAATGTCATGAAAAATATTCTGAAGAAATAAAAATGAGGCATAATTGCACAATTCTGCTCACTAGAAGTTCCAACATCAAAATATTCTAATTCTCCATATCTATAAAAAATCTTGCAGAATCATTCCAAGGTGTTTGAAACTCCCAAAGGACTCTCAGCTATCAATGATCATGATCATGCTATTCATTTTATTCCAGGAAGTGTTCCTCCAAAGATCATGCCTTACAGTTATCCTTATGTCCAAAAGAGTGAAATTGAACTTATGATTGCAAAAATGTTAGAGGCTGGTATAATTCAACCGAGTAAAAATCATTTCTCTTCTCTAGTAGTATTGGTGCACAAGAAGGATAGATCATGGTGCATGTGTATGGAATATAGGGAGCTCAATAACCTCACTATTAAAGATAAATTTCACATTACTTTAATTGATGAATTTTTGAATGAATTATTTGGAGCAATTTATTTTACCAAGGTGGATATTCGTTCATGGTATCATCAAATTAGAATTAATACTAAATATATTATGAAATTTTGGTCATGCCTTTTGGCCTTACCAATGCACCTTCTACATTTCAAGGGTTGATGAATTCCATTTTCAAACCCTTCCTTAGAAAATTTGTGTTAGTATTGTTTGATGATATAATAATCTAAAACACGTCTTGGGAGGATCATGTTCAACATGTTGAGAGGGTGCTCAAACTATTGGAGGAGAAACAATGATATGCAATAACTTTGAATTTTTCTTTGGAGTAAAAAAGGTGTAATATCTCAGTTATATTTTATCTTAGGAGGTTGTTAAGCTAGACACTAAAAAAATTAAATCCATTAATAAAGGGAAAGTACCCACAACCATAAAGTAATTGCGAGGATTTCTCGGGTTAATAGGGTATTATCACAAGTTTGTTAAAAATTATGGAATAATAGCAACACCTCTAACAACATTATTGAAGAAAGATGAATTTTAATGCAATCCTGGAGAAGCTAAGGCCCTTGAACATCTTAAAGAGGAAATGTGCCTACCTCCAGGCTTAGCTATGCCAGAATTCACAAAAAACTTTATTTTGGAATGTGATGGCGTAGGAAATGGAATTCGTGATGTTTTAATACAAGAAGGAAGACCCATTACTTTTTAAATTCATCCAATTAAAGGAAAGTATTTATAAAAAGCTATTTATGAGAATGAAATGTTGGGAATACTACATGCATTAAAGAAATGGTGACCTTACCTAATGAGAAGAAAATTCAAATTAAAAACTGATCATGGTAGTCTTAAAATTTTTGGAACAAAGACTATCTTCAGAAGAGTAGCAAAAATGGGTCACGAAGATGTTGGGCTATGACTTTAAAATCATATACAGAAAAGATAAGATAAATGTTGTTGCATATGCACTCTCAAGAAAGGATGAGGAGGTGGAACCATTGCTTTGTTCCATTTATATTATCCAACTAGATTGGATAACCGAGGTAAGGGAGGAATGGAGGAATGATGAAGAAGTGTGGACACTCAATAAAAAGTTGCAGTAATGTCCCAAAACATATGATACATTTAGATAGAAAATCGATTCCTTATGGCACAAAGATCACTTATATCTTTGTAAGAATTCCCAACTAAAACAAAAGAATCTTTTATAATTTCACATCTCTCCCTTAGGAGGACACTTAGAATTTTTAAAAACTTACCACAAGGTGAAGAAATAATTTTTTGGGATGGCCTGAAATTTGATATTGAAAATTTTGTGGCAAAATGTTTGGTTTTCCTGAAAAATAAATTTGAGACAATTAAGACCATGGGTCTAATAGAACCTTTATCCATACTAATTCAAAATTGGGAGGAGAACTCAATGGATTTTATCACAAGTTTACCTATTTTCGAAGGAAAGAGTGTCATCATGTGGTAGTTAATAGACTTACCAAGTATGCACACTTTTGTGCATTATCTCATCCTTTTAAGAAAATTTCAGTTTTTGTTGCATTTATGGAAACAATTCAAAAGCTACATGGAAACCCAAAAATTATTGTAAGTGACATAGATCCCATTTTCACTAGAAATTTTTGGACAAAATTATTTTATTTTTTTGGTACTCAACTAGCTCATAGCTCATCTTATCATCCGCAATCCAATGGGAAAACTCAGATAGTGAACAAATGTTTAGAATGATATCTTTGTTGTTTTGTATCTGATAAACACACACAATGGGTTAAGTGGTTAACAACACTTTTTTCCATACTACATCCAAAATGACCCCATTTATGGCACTTTATGGATATCATCCACCATCCATCACATCATCTTTAAGAGAAAATTCTAAGGTTCAAGCAGTGGAATATTACATCGAGCATCAACAACAAGTTCTCCAACTCTTAATGGATTACCTAAATTTGGCACAAAATTGAATGAAACAACAGACAAATCAATATCGCAGTGAGAGAATTTTTGATGTAGGAGGCTGGCTATTTTTACGACTACAACCATACAAACAAATATCCCTAAATAAATCTAAGAAGGATAATAAATTAACGCCAAAGTACTATGTTCCTTACAAGATTTTGCAAAAGATTGGTAATATGACATACAAAGAGGAGCTTCCAGTTTCTTCTTGAGTGCACTTTGTTTTCCATGTTTCATGCTTAAGGAAGGTTAAAAGTGACAAAATTTCATTTCAAACAACATTTCCATAACATCATGAGGAAGGAAAAATCATACCGGAACCTGAAGTAGTCACGGAAAAAAGAACTCGAAAGCTACAAAATTGATCAATTTCATAGTATCTCATCAAGTGGAAGAACTTACCCATTGAATATTCCATATGGGAGAATGAGAATGTTATACAGAAGCATCCAAAGCTAATCAAGCATTGAGGGCAACTGTAACAACTCCAATTTTTTTTTTTAGATACTATTTCAATGCTTAAACATTAGTGGTTTCCTTAACACTTGGTCCTCGTGCCATCTATGTTATTGGTTTAGGGAATTTTTACATTTTAAATTTAATTAAAATTATCATTATTTAAATTTTTTCCATGTGAATCTATCCATCCCTAATATATACTATACCCTTATATTCATATCAAAAAGACACCCCTCTAACCCTATATTATAGTATGAACACATTTCCACTTTTGAAATCCAGCCACTCATATATCCCTTAATATATGGTCTAATTTCACATTATTCAATCTATGAACTTATATAGTTTTTATAAATTAATTATGATGACCTCTATTCTCTATCTTGCTATTCAAGTCACAACTATTAAATTTAGGGTTCTACCACGATATCAGTTATTGGATTTGATGTTCTACCATAATAGTTATTCGAACTCATAACCTTGACCCACTTGTTGACTTGTCCCATTCATGTACTCCCATGTGGCACATTCATGTAGCTTGACATTGTCCTCTCACACTTTTTGAGTATCCACATGTATGATGGAGATTGTCTCAGAGAGGTCAATGGTCCCTAATTCCGTAGGAAACCCTAAGTATTTTACTCGTGGTTTATGTGCCTCATTTCACATTTGGATGTGTGGGTGAGTGGTTGTCTGGTTCTCTGGACTCCACCATTATGAGTGATCTATAAGGGTTTTTTTCGAGGTATTTCTTCCCTCATTTCTCCATCCGCATCATGGTTACAACCATGCCTCAGCCTTTTGAGTTGCAAAACTACATTGTAGAGGTGCCTTATGTGAGTTTCACAGCTAGGTATGCGAGAAATGGTGTTAACTTGGTACAACAAAGGGTTTTGCTTCCAAACCCTAACTGATAAGAAATTTCATGAGTTTTTTTGTTTTTTTCTAATGTTATTCCCATATCTAGTTATTGCTAAGGATTTTTCATATGGTATATTGCAGAGAGTTGCAAAGAGTTTGAAGAAATTCCTCTCGTCCCTTCATGTAACAGTTTGTCCCAACCCTAATTTTTTTCAATGCATTTTTTTAGTCATTTTATTAATGACTTTGGTTGCTTTTAGTAGAGGTTTCCTTCTACCATTCCTACAAAAAACTTGAGCACCTACCTCATCTCCTCAACTCAGCGACGACGTTCATACAATCTACTGTCTCTGATAATTCCTCGTCACACTGAGAGGTAAGCCATAATTAAATCCTCCTTGAAATTAAATTTAATTTCTCTACCTCTCCGTGCAGATTTCATGGGTTTGCATATATCTTTATAATTTATAACTTGCATATAATATGGGTACTACACCATGTTTTCCTCTTTTTGGGTTTGCCCATTTTCATTACGCTGAATAATTCCCCTGTGTTGTGTGAAATTTTCTCTTTCCAGCAATCTATTTGGGGTTTTGTGGTATTTTTCATTCAACATTTTTATTTACTATAATGGTCTGAGGGTGCCTTTCATGCCCCTTTCAGATTTAACCATTTTTTTCAATGAGGTTTTAATTTTGTTTGGGTATACTACACTTGTGGATTTCCAATATTTTGCAGAATTTTCGTATAATAATTTTGCCTCTCCCAAACACATCAATATTATTTAGTTACAAGTTTGATAATAGACCATGGTCATTGTCCATATTTGACCCGTGCAATGGATTTATGATGCTTATTTTGCGTGACTCTTTGAGTGAGCATGACAATGGTGAATGTAGTCAGAGTGATTTCTCTTGATGACTTTAGGATCGACAGTGAGAACAACATGCATTCCAATACAAATGGTTCAGTATATTAAATTTTTTTGTTTGCAAAGAATTTCTTATTGATTTTAATTCTATTTTACATTCTAAGTTTTTATTTTATTATTTCTTTGTCATAAGCATATACAACCATAATTATTTTGGCCATAATCTCTCTTTAGTTTATTACAATGTAGTTTTTTTTTTATTCTTGTCATACTTAGCCAGCGTGACCATGTTACACTTCTCCCTTGAGACTGATAAGATTAGTGTATTGATGAATTTCATATCCATATGGGATTTGAACTTACATACTCAGCATACTATTATTAGTCATAGTTAATTTATTGTTCCCATTATTTTCTTTCACATTGAACTATGGATAATGTACTAAGACTACACTGCTGGATATATATATATATCATAGTTTTGATTTGTTACACAGGATTACTTGCTTACTCAAACTTACAGGTTGTAATTGTAAATTCCAGAATTGTTTATTTACTTATTCATAGTGTAATTTCCATATTTTATTAGTCTTAACTCTGTAAGGATATTGTATCATAATCAAAATGGGCCTACCCTCTCATTTTCTTCATTCAATTATATGCTTTCCATCTTATGCTTATGCTCTGGTTTATTCAATTTTGAAGTTGCCTAGTTAATTCAGTTTGTTGCTCTATTCATGAATTTACTCATAACTCTTAACTCTCTATGAGTTGTTAATATTTTAATGTTTAATAATGGTTTTCATATACCAATCATGAATTCCTCTTACTTCCATATTTAAGATTAAACGCATTGGTACTTACACATTTTCTTCTTATCATTTGTGTTTCTTATACATGATGCATATGTTAGGTCCTTATATTACTAGTGTAGTCCCTTATTGTTGTTAGTGTAGCACCCTTATTGTTATTGTTATACCCCTACAACCTCCATATTGTTATTATTTCACCCTTACATCATTATTGTTAGGTCGGCTAGGATTATTTTGTGGCCCCGTGGAATCCTATATATAGAATGGAGGTTTTTTCATTTGTATAATCCAAGAATTATTCATTTATGAAATGTAAAGGAGGTTTCCCCCTTGAAGTGGCTCATTTCTAAGGCTTTTATCTCTATTTTCTTATATTTTTGGAGCTAGTTTCATAACATTTGGTATCAAAACGTTGGATTCTAGGGTTTCACTACTCCAAATAGGTCATTGTCGAATTTTCGATATAAATTTGTTTTTATGAAGGTTCATAAGATAAAATTTGTATCACACAATGTCGATATCCTGAGGAACGTCGTGTAACAATTTCAAATCTTGGTTCACAATATTTTAGGAGATATGATCTATAGAAGTTAGGGTTTTGGGAGGCTCCTAGATTTCATCCAAATGAGGAGACTTTCGAAAAATCATTATATCTGAGGATCGGATTATGATTCTGTAAAATATTTCCAAAATTAAACAGACTGTATTTTCCTGTGTAGAAGTTTCAGCGCCGAAGGAGGAAACAATGAGACGTGGCATGCAGTACAAGTTCGCTTTACTGAATTAGTCCATAATTAGGTCATTGTGGGAGATTTGGTATAATGTTTTCTTTAGGCATCTAAATTAGGTTAGACTTGTGGCATTCGAAAGAAGATTTAGATGGCTACTACAGGGAAAAAAATTATATATTGAAGATCAGAAATAACAGAGATAATTCAATTTCAATATCAAGCTACTCAAAAGCAAGAAAAAGGTGTGTATTTTTTTTCCATGTTGCATAAGTCTTGTTTCAAAAATCATTTTGAATTGGTTCCAAGGGAATATTGAAGCATAGATATCAGTATTGGGTTCTAAAATCCCCCCTAAAAACAATTCAACACCCATTAAGCCCTCATAATACTCTACTATGAATCATGAAGATGAAGAAGTGCAACATGATATATCAAAATTACAAGAGCAAGTGCACTAAATTTTTCTCTTGCAAAGATAAAAAAAACGTGAAATGGAATTTTTGAAGAAAGTTGGGGAGCCTAAGATGGATGGTTTTAAGAAGGGCATGGAAGCTCATATGAATGGTTTGAATAAAGTCAGGGAATCTCATATGGATTGTTTGAAGAAGGACATGGAAGCTAAGATGGATGATCTAAAGAATGGCATGGAAAACATGGAATCTGAGATGGATGGTATAGAAGAAAAAAGGAAAAAAAACATAGAAAACATGAAGAATAATACAAAAGAAGACATGGAAGGTTTGACAAAGTTGATACAAGAAATTTTTATTGATGGTGAAAATATAGTAGAGGAAACTCATGATGAGAAAAAAATAAATGTTAATCATGATTTCATAAACTCTAATGTTGGATTGAAGACCCACCATATTCCAAAGATCGATATGAGGAAGTTTTATGCCAAATATCTCATAATATGGATACTATAGATGGAGGAATATTTTGAACTCAATAATGTGGAAAACACACACAAGGTATGCATTGCAACATTATATTTAGAACAAAATACATTTGTATAGTATCGATGGCTTTGCTCCCGTAAACAAATTATCACCTGGTCAATCTTTACGGAGGAAATGATAGCACATTATGAGGCTACAAAGAGAAATACATGATTTAGCCATTTGATAAATCTCAAACAAAAGGGTTCAATGGTGGAGCACATTGAGGACTTCCAAAAATTCAATATAAGGGTAAATGATATTCCATAGGAATAGAGGATTGATGTCTTCATAGGGACTTTAAAGGATAACATCCAACATGAGGTTCGTTTTTGGGAAAGTGATTCATTAGAGAAGGAATTCAGGTTGGAAAGAGAAAATTGAATGTAAAATTATGGCAACAAGGAAGCCTACCACTCACATATATAAAGATGGAAGTCTTGCTACTGCTAGACTTCAACAACCTACAATGTTGACACCACAACAATTGGAAGAAAAAAAGAGAAAAAGGGATTTTCTATAGTTGTGATAGCAAATAAAATAAATTTTATAAGTGTGATAAGAAGAAATTACTTTACATATATTGTGAAGAGGAGGCTCAACAAATTATTTTACATAGATTGTGAAGAGGAGGAAGAAAATTAAAAAGAAAATTCAAAAGAAGAGGATATACACTAGGAACCAACCCTAAATAAAGAAGAAATGTGTCTGACCATATCGTGCAATGCATTGGAAGGAATTACCATTCCTCAAATTCTCATGGTAGAAGGAATATCAAGAAGAAAAAGGTAATAGTGTTGATTGATTCGGGTAGTACCCATAATTTTATTCATTTTAAGGTAGCCAAGGAATAGAATTTATTCATATACCCAACACTAGAATGTCAAGTGATGGTTGCAAATGGAGGAACTATAAATTTCTCCAGAAAATTCCATAATATCAAGCTAACCATGGGGATAGGTATTGAATATTCCAATTCTTTCCATTCCAATTGGAAGTGCTCATGTTGTACTAGGAGTACAATGGTTATAATCCTTGGGGATGGTAGCTTTTAATTTTCAAGAAAATTTCTTTAATTGTTTTTTGGAAGGAAAGGAAGTTGAATTACGGGTTATCAAAGGGAAGCTTGGAAGGATAATTAGCTTTAATGCATTGAAAAAGCTTCTGAAGAAAGAAAAATGAGGTGTAATTGCACAATTATGCTCACTAGAAGTTCCAACATCAAAATATATATTTCTCCAGATCTCCAAAAATTCTTTGAAAATTATTCCAAGGTGTTTGAAACACCCAAAGGACTCCCACCTATTCGTGATCACGATCATGTTATTCATTTGATTCCAGGAAGTGTTTCTCCAAACATTACGCCTTACAGATATCCTTATGTCGAAAAGAGAGAAATTGCACATATGATTGCAGAAATGTTAGAGGATGGTATAATTCAACCTAGTCAAAGTTATTTCTTTGATCCAGTAGTATTGGTGCATAAGAAGGATGGATCATGGTGCATGTATCTGGATTATAGGGAGCTCAATAAGCTCACTATTAAAGATAAATATCCCATTTGTGTCATGGATGAATTTTTGGATGAATTACATGGAGAAATTTATTTTACCAAGTTTGATCTTCGTTCAAGATATCATAAAATTAGAATGAAGATTGAAGATATTCTGAAAAAAACATTTCAGACTCATGAGTGTCACTATGAATTTTTGGTCATGCCTTTTTGGCTTACCAACGCACCTTCTACATTTCAAGGGTTGATGAATTTCATTTTTAAACACTTAGAAAATTTGTGGAAGTATTTTTTGATGATATACTAATATAAAACATCTCTTGGAAGGATCATGTTCAACATGTTGACAGGGTGCTTAAACTATTAGAAGAGAAAGAATTATATGCAAAAACCTCAAAAAATTTCTTTCGAGTATAGGAGGTGGAATATCTGGGTCATATTGTATCTCACAAGGGTGTTAAGGTAGACCCTAACAAAATTAAAGCCATTAAGGAATGGAAATTCCCAACCACCCTAAAGTAGTTGCAAGGATTTCTTAGGTTAACAGGGTATTATCAAAAGTTTGTTAAGAATTATGGGAGAATAGAAGAACCTCTAACAACATTATTGAATAAAGATGCATTTTCATGGACTCCTAAAGCAACTAAGGACTTTGAGTATCTTAAAGAGGAAATATGCCTAGCACCGGTCTTAGCTACGCAAAATTTCCCAAACACCTTTATTGTGGAATGTGATGCCTCACAAAATGGAATTGGTGCGATTTTAATGCAAGAAGGAATACCTATTGCTTTTGAAAGTCATCCAATAAAATGAAAGTATTTACAAAAAGCTATTTACGAGAAGGAAATGTTGGCAATATTTCATGCACTAAATAAATGTTGACCTTACCTAATGGGAAGACACTTAAAGTAAAAACTAATCATGATAGTATTAAATACTTTTTATAACAAATACTATCTTCAAAATAGCAAAAAAAATGGGTCACAAAGATGTTGGGTTATGACTTTTAAATCATCTACAAAAAAGGGAAGCTAAATGTTGTTGTAGATGCACTCTCAAGAAATGATGAAGAGGTGGAAGCATTGCTATGTCCCATTTATATTATCCAACCAGATTTCATAACCAACGCAAAGGATGAATGGAAGAAGGACAAAGAAGTGTGGACACTCATTCTAAAGTTGCAACAAGATCCTAGTACATATGGTACATTTAGTTGGAAAAATGATTCCTTATTGTACAAATATCGTTTATATATTTGTAATAATTCCCAGGTAAAAAAAATTATTCTTTTCGATATGCACACATCTACGTTAGGAGGACACTTACGATTTTTAAAAACTTACCACAGGGTGAAGAAAGCAATTTTTTGGAATGGCCTT
Source organism: Pinus albicaulis (assembly GCA_034641835.2). NCBI lineage: Eukaryota > Viridiplantae > Streptophyta > Pinopsida > Pinales > Pinaceae > Pinus > Pinus albicaulis. The sequence goes on from JAXQQM020085033.1 coordinate 211,253, forward strand.
AAATCTGATATTAAAATTTTTTTGGCGGAATGTTTTATTTGCGAGAAAAATAAAGTTGAGACAATTAAGACCCCAGGTCTTCTACATCCTCTATTCATTCCAAGTCAACATTGGGAGGAGATTTCAATGGATTTTATCACAGGTTTACCTACGTCCGAAGAAAAGAGTGTCATCATGGTGGAATTTTATAGACTTACCAAGTAAGCACACTTTTGTGAATTATCTCATCCATTTAAGGAAAGTATAGTTTCTATTTCGTTGATGGAAACAATTCAAAAGTTGCATGGAAACCCAAAGATTATTGTAAGCGACACAGATCCCATTTTCACTATAAATTTTTGGATGTAATTATTTTCTTATTATGGTACTCAACTAGCTCATATCTCATCTTATCATCCTCAATCCGATGGGAAAACTAAGATAGTGAAGAAATGTTTGGAACGATATCTTCGTTGTTTTATATCTGATAAACAAACACAATGGGTCAAGTGGTTACTTCTTGTTGAATTGTGGTATAACACTTCCTTCCATACTACAACAAAAATGACCCCATTTATGTAATTTTATGAATATCATCCACCGTCCATCATGTTATCACTCTAGTAATTCTCAAGTTGTGTGAATTTGGTTTCTAGTCAAAGAATTCTAGAGGTAACCACAAACCTACTTCAAACTATAGGATCTAGACTTCCTAGGGTTCAGAGAGGGCTCTCTCTTTAAAGTTTAAATTTGTTTTAATTTTTGAATATTAGGCTAGTTATGAAAGTGCAGCTTTGGTTTTGTTTTGGTATATTTGGGTGGAAAAATAACTTGAAGGAAGGATAGTGGGAAATAAATTTGTCCATTGGGCTATGGAGTCAAAATCAAGCAAACAAGACTAGGATCTGGGGAAAAAAAAGTCAAATGTCTTCAGGGAAAAATATATAACCCTTGGAGATCTTCAAAAGTTGTTTTTGTTAGGTGGTATGATCGAGATAAAGGGAATTTAAGAATCCTTAAATACGGAAATGGAAGTAGTAGGAAGAGGTAAAATGAGAGAGTGAGAAATTGTGGGTTCCCTTCATTGGAAATCAGAGGAAAACATATAAATAATAACTAGTTAAAAACAGGGTGCTCCTAACAAATCCTGTAGTAATACTCCTGGTTATACATTGAGATTTAGCATAAACCTAAATGGATGAATGTAACAATGAAAGGAAACAATGACAAGTGAATAAAATGCTTCACTCCAAATAGCTCATCACAGGAATCCTAAAGTATGATGCCAATTTTCTTTGATCAAGCCTGCTACTCGAATTTTTGACACAGAAAAGCTTTAAAGTCCAAGAAGAAATGAATATAACAATCCCAACAATTTTATTCCACACAACATACTTCTAAATATGAAGTGTTTATAAATAATGTTTTACAAAATATCCTAGAAGGCTTCTAGGAATTATGTTAGGAAAATAAAATATCTTTAAAATTATAATAGAGACAGTTGCTTAAAAAATCAGCAAGCTGTCCTATTTTATCCAAAAGAAATAGAAACAATTTTGAGGATAGGATGCATGTGGCTGCCTTGGTGTCCTCCTTGCTGGCCTTTAGATATTTTTTGAATCCGATCTGACTTGTCTGATACTTTTTATTGAATACTCTTTATTCATTGATACTCTTTAAACTCTTATACTCTTTAACGAAAAACTATTGTTTTACTGCTAGAAAGAAAATCTATTTTGAATATTAAATTAGAAAACAGTTTTGTACCTTCCCTTCGTCTACTTTTTTTTATCCTTCATAGTAAATTTGTGAGTGCTTGCCAATCCTCATTTTTAGGAATTTGAATATTCTTTAATTTCCTAAAGTTCTCATCATCTTCTGTATATCTAGCAAAGGTTGGCTTGATGAAAAACAAGTGTTTGATGTCATGTTTTAAGTAAAATAAATCTTCAAAACTCTTAAGTAACACTTTTCCTGTTGGGATGCCTTGACCTGTTGGTTTATTTACTTGTTCCTTGGAAAATTCTCTTATCTTCTTATCATAGTAATTTTGAGGCATAAATTTATCATTAATAACCATGATATCAGGAAGTCCTTTTTGCCTTAAACTTGTGAACTTAACCATGAACCTGGTTAGGCAGCATTCATGCCTTCACACTTTTCTTCAAGTTGCCACATCAAATTTCTCTTTGTTGTGACTTTCCTAATTTTTAGGATAGTTGCAGTTATGTCTGTGATTTTGAGTTCTTCCAACTCCTGTCTAATTTTTCCATTAAGGAAATTTATTAGGCTTATAGCTTTCTCTAGTTTGTTAGACAAATCAGTTTGAGTCTTTTGAATTTTTTCTTGGGCTGCTAGTAATAATTCTCTTTCCTCAAAAATTACCTGAATTGAATGCCATACATCATGGATGGCTTCAATGATATTATTCCAAAGGTAATTTTTTATGGATGATATCTGATCCTTCAAATCTAATTATTTTTGAAACTTTTCTAATTCTTCACTCAATATGCTAACATTTTGTTAATGTGTCTTAGCATTTACCTAATCTAATTTATTTAACTTTTCAAGATTTTCAACCATATTTGTTAACCTGTTAATCTCATTTGTCTTTAAAGACATCTCTTCCATTGCTTTCACTATTTTTCTGGCCTCATCAGTAGGTTGTACTGTTGTTGTAGAAGATTTAGTGGCTGATGTTGTGGAAGAAGTCACTGGCACTGCAATACCCAGTGGTTCTTTGGGTTCAACCCTTTCACCTAAAGTTGAAGGCACTGCTGTAGTGATAACTAGAATGACTGTAGGAATCACTGGTTCTTTCAATATCTCCTTTTCTTGCACAAGTTTGTCCATCTGTATTTCCATTTCTTTAACCTGGGTTGTCAACTAAAGAATTAAATTCATCATTTCATATGTTTCATTCTATTCCTGTATGACTTGTTTTGTCTGAGGATGCTCACTTTGAGGAATTTTGAGCAGTTTCCTCAAGGCTGCTATATCTTCATTTTTCTTTTTGACCAATCATTCAACTGCTTTGATATTGGTAGGGTCATATCCCACCAGCAAAACTAATTCTTCTAAAGCCTTTATCCTTAGATCCTTGGAATATAATGAGGCTTTACCCAACTTCATCTGATCTTCCATGTTGGAGATGGTGTTTTAGAGCTTTTGAGCACTCATATATTTTGTTGTAACTATGGAATACAATATCTTTGAGCTTTGCCTATGAAACTCTATTTGATCTATTTCATGGATACCGTCTATAACTACTTCTAGGTCAATTTTTTTATAGTCAGAAACTATCTTTGGAACTGGCACTGTGGGCTACAATACTAACATAATCAATTTCTTACTTTAGTAATCAAATTTTGATAAGAATCTGTTTTGGTTACCTGGATTTTGTTTCAAGAACTAAGAATAAATTTCAGTTTTGATTTCCTCATTCTTCAATTTAATCTACTTATATTTCTCTTTGATATCAAAATCCTTTTCCTCAGCTTCCTGTGAGGAAGAAGCTTGCATGCTTTGTTGTCTTTCCATCAACTGTGTGTCTTCATTATTGAATTGCTCTTCATTCTAATTTTTAGAGTTTTGCTCATTTATAATCACGGTGGCAACATTGGTTTCTGGAAAATCTATATCGGAATTTAAAGACTCTGTTTCTTCAACATCTATTGTCACTTTTCCTTTACCTGTTGTATCTAATTTAGGCCTTTTTTTATATATGATCTTGAACTTGGTTTCTGTTGTATTCTTTTCCACATAGGCTCCTTCTTCCCTTATTATTTTGGTGGTCTTCTCTGGCCGATTTGCAGTCTATAAGGTATGACTAGTATTACCTTTGTTCACTACATCTATTAAGGTGTTTTCGGTCCATTCAATCCGATTGGAAAAATTTTCTATTTCTGGTTTAGCTTCACAAATAAAGGGTGTTAACTTTCATTTAGCCCTTAGCTTGCTCAAGATCCCTTGTGGATCATAGTTCCAAGGGAAAATCTCTTCAAATTTATATTCCAATAATTGATTTTCTACTTCTTTTTCCGCATCACTGTGATTGCATATGAATGGCCCTATCTGATTCTTAAGGTTAAATTGGGTCTTCTTATTAGATGTCATGAAATTGATGGAATCAGAGTTTAGGATCTGCCTGATATACTCCAAGGAAAATATCCTGATTGAAGGATGTTTGGGTAACTTGTAAGGTAATAATTTTGACCCAAATAATCTCATTTCAGTATATTTATCATACAAATAACAGTCACCAACTTTACTCTGCTCTGATAGCTGCAATGTCTTTTTCATTTATTCATTTATTCTAGGCTTCTCTATCTTGGTCGACATTGTGATCATTGGATGTAAAAATAACTCTAAAAACTCTGAATAACTGAAATCTGTACATTCTTTCCTGAGCATGGATGTCAAAAAAATGACAGATAGAGGATTTCCCTCTATGTCATGTTTTTGGAGGGTGATTGGAATATTCTCTGATTGGAAATATATAAACATATGGAAAAGGTAGGAGGTATATCTGAATACTCCCTCGATTTGAAAATTTTTCAATTGATAATGAATACTATCAGCAATGCAACCAGCATAATCAAAGATTACTGAAGGTGGTTGACTTGGAGAAAAGGTGGATAAGAATCCCAAGATGGACTCATCTGTGTGTTCATCAGTAAAATATCCAAGGATGAAGGAAAGCATGAAAATCACATGTCTTGAACCTTTAGGGAATTTAGCAGTAGAATATGGAGTATTTAAGTTGGGAATTTCTACATGCAAAGGCATAAAAGTCTAAAAAATCATGAACCTTTTAGGAAAATCTAGGCCAATATATAGATTGGTGAGAGACTATATAGACAAAGGGAGTGCTTGGGGGTCATGCTGAAGTTGCAACATCTGGTTAATTGATTCTGTAGTGATGGTAAAAAGCACATATTTATTGGCAATGACAATAGCTCTTCTCTCTCGAACATAGTACTGCTGACACAATCTAATAATATCTTGACAATGGTGAGTTAATGGGACAAAATATTTCAGAAAATTGGATTCCCAAATATGGATCTCTTCTTGATCATCTAAATACTTTTCATAACACCAGTTATGGATATCTAGTAGGTTAAATTCAACAATGGGATCTACTATCTTGTAATCAGTATCAACTAGGGGAATGTGTTCAATATTAATAACTAGGGGTTGTAATGGATTGACAACAATAGTAGTACTTGAAGTAATGGCAGTGGTAGGTTTAGGTGCTTTAGAAGCTTAAGGACTGCTTGCACTCCATTTTTTAGGCATTTTGATCTGCTTCTACAAGTTTAGATAGTTTGCAGAAGCAATTTACTTTTAGCAGAGGCTTAATTGGGCGAAATTGGAAAAGTGTAGTCTGTTTTTGGGTTTTCTATTCAATTAGGCCTGTAAAAGAGGTTTAGAGGCTTTAAAACTGGTTTAAAATAGAAAACGAGGGATTTTTTAGTCTCTTAATGGAAATTTGGGCTAAAAACTCTTTTGAAAAGGGTTATAGAGGCCTAGGGTACCTGTAGAGGTTTTTCTAGTTTATTTCAAAACTTGAAATACATCATTAAACTGTAAAAAAACACATAAATTTCTTCAAAATATTGCACAGCAGTAAAAATAGAGTTTATGGGAAAAATTTGCCTGATTTTGGCCTGTTTTTGGGGCTTTTGGCAGTTTCTTTTCAATGGATTCTTAAATTCTAAAATGTTTTTGTTGTTTTACAGGTCCTTTAAATTGATTGCAGGTTCTAATTTGAGAAAAATACCTCTAGTGTGCAAGTATCGGGCTTCGGAATGGTTTTTTGAGGTTTCTAATGGAACACAACTTCAGCAGATTTGTCTGGATCAATGCACACCTTCTTTGACAACCTTGAATGGTTTGTAGGGAAAATTATGCAAGCTTCTGGGCATGAAAATGGTGGAAAAAGGCTTTAAAATTTGTGTTTTTGTAGTCAGGGAAGCTTTGCAGAGGGTTTAGATTTAGAGTGCAAGAAGATAAGGAACAAAATTCATTTTCGAAGGTTTATTAAACATATTGGTTGCATTAATCTGACATTGAATGCGAGTCTCATCGGGCATGAGAAAAGGTTTGGAAATTGAAAGGGTTAAAAACCCGAGTGGTTATCACGCAGAGTTGAGGTGGTAAGTTGTTTTGGGCTTAACCCACACGATCCAGTAAGGATCGACCACGTGGAGGGGAGAGGAATTGAAAAACAACCCATTTTGCACAGCTTCGGAGCTCGGTCGATCACGCATATTTTTTGTGCGATATTGGATGTCAACTGTCGGATCTAAATTTTATGTGCGAACAACCAAGATTAGTTTGGGAGTTGCACTTGAAATGGGAGTGGGACCAGGATTTTTTTAGAAGCCGTGGAAAGGGCCTAAGATTTATAGAACTGTGTTTTAATAAATTTTAAGCCTTTAGGATTATATAATATGTGGTGGGGGGAGAAATATAATATATTTTAAATCAAAACATTTATGAAATGTTTCAATAAAAAAATATGCGGGAGTCGGTTATTATATTATATAGTTTTAAACCTTTTAATAGTTTAAAACTATAGGGGGCAAAATTATTTCAATAGAGATAGGTTTAGACCAAGGGGTTTGTAGGGCGGGGTTTATTTTCACACATGGGGATAATAAACTTTGGTCTAAACCTAAAATAATGGGTTTTGGGAGGCTATTTTAAATATAATGGAATTAATAACCGCGAGGGTGTTTTTAGGGATTTAATACAAATAGGTTAAAATTTAATATGAAAAGGGTAAAGAAATGGAAATAGAACATATATTATCTCAAAGTAAAGTGTAAAAATAAAGCATTTCTCATTTTATATATTACTTCACTAATACTTAAGATAAATGTAATTTTGAGGGTTTTTATGAATGATTTTGAAGGGAATGAAATTAATTATTCTAGGATTTTCAATTTTACTAATGAAGAATGTGTCTTTACTTAGGAAAAAGGGGTTTTGATGTATGAATGAAGGGTAAATGCTAAGAATATGTGGATTTAATATAGAAACCCAATATTTTTAACTTATCAGTCATCGAGCCTTGGGTCTGATCCCAACAAAAGTCAGAGAAATGCTCTGAGCCTTTTTGACTGATTGTTTAGAATACTGAATACCTATATGGGAGGGGAAATTAGTGATTTTTCCTAATGATGTGCTATTTACATGATTTCTCAACTGCTTTCTACCTGCCCGACATTATTTCCAACATTTTTTCTTCATTTTGTAGGTGCATTTAGGCTTGCAACCTTAAAACATTTTTCTTTCAAAGCATAAAACTATCTAAGTCTACCTTCTTTCATCTAAGGGCTCGGATTAAACTGTTGAGCACCTCAATATTCTCTACCTATATAATGATTTGTCAAGTTTAAACTGTTTGACAAATATTTATTCTTTATCTAGAACATGAAATTGAAAACATGAAAAGTTAAGATTAAACTGTTTAACTGATCATGTATTATGGCATTTACTGGAACTCTGCATATAATCATTCTTCTTGCCATAAAAAGTAAAAGTAGTGGCATTTGGACTTGCTCACTTTCAAGTCTTATTCCTCTTTTTTCTTTTGGGGTTTATATTTTTCTAAGTCCTTTGATTTTTCTTTTGGGAATTTTTACCCTCTTTTTGGCTTTTTTATTATTTTTCATTTTTTCAAAATATGGGAAAACAACTTGCAGAAAGAAAGGTATGTAAATATTTACAAGACTATCAAATTCAATTCAAAATTTATGAACCCTATTATTATAGGACCCTAATAGGGGCTCCACATGGGGATGACATTTCCTGGTGAAATATCAAGAACTTTGAGACTAGTAGCCTTTAGAATTTGACTTTGATGACCCTGTAAATGTCTTCTGATATCTGCAACTTATTCGTACTTATGATATTTAGCTCTCAAAGATCAGGGCCTTCTCTTTGGGCTTCAAATTTGTTAGGGAAACATCCAATCCAATCTAAACTCTGCAATGTATATGTACAATAATCAAAGTGAATAAAAACTAACTATTTGTTAACTCAGGAGAGTAGTAGTGCTTCAACATTCTACCATTTACTGGTCCTTCTTGCAGATCCGTTCCATCCATTTATTTCATAAATAAAGCGTTATTTTTTCTATATCCATAGACAAAATAAGGTCCTCTCCACAGAAAATCAAATTTTCCATGTTTTCCTTTATCTTCTCTTGTGCAATCCCATTTTAATACTCTATCTCCTATGTAGAAATCATCCTCTTTAGTATTTTTATCAAAACATTTCTTGATCTTATCCTGAATGACTTGAGATTTGATATATACTTCTTCCCTTGTTTTTTGCAAGTGAATAGTTTGATTGATCCTTATTTGAATGTCATTTGTTTCAACTTGTAACTCTTAGATAATTTTCATCACTGGTACACGTAGGGAGGATGGAAAACAACATCCATTCCATAAACTAGTTGGTAAGGGGAAGTACCAATGGATTTTTTAGTAGTAAGTCTATCTACCCATAGGGCATTGACTAACTTCTTATTCCAAGTCTTTTTATTGTCTTCAAGTAACTTTTTGATGATATTTACAAGGCTCTTATTTGAGGATTCAGCTAGGCCATTACCTTGGGGGTAATATGTAGTAGAATGACCTAAGATAATATGGTATTTGTGGCAAAAGTCAATCATTTTCTTGGATTTGAATGCTCCTGCATTGTCAGTAAGTATCTTTTGGGGACATCCAAATCTTGAAAGGATGTTTTTTTCTAGGAAGGAAATAATGATGGTATATGTGGCTTGTCTAGAGGGTATGGCTTCAATCCACTTGGTAAAATAATCAGTGGCTGTCCAAATCCACTTATGTTGGCCTCAAGAAGGAAGGTGAATTTCACCAATGAATTATAAACCCCATTGTTGAAGTGTCATTTTAGTTGAAATAGGATTTAAGGGGAGGGGTAATAATTTATTCTTACCCTAAAAATTTGGCACTTATGACATGAAGTTACATACTTTTTGACATCAGAAAACAAAGTAGGCCAGTAAAAACTAGCTCTCAGGATCTTGTCTACAATAGTTTTCCAATATAGCTGTCCTCCACAGTCACCTGTATTAAATTCTTCAAGTATTTTGTCAGCTTCCTCCTTTAATAAAACATTCAATAAAATCCCTCTATGATCTCTCCAAAAAAGTACATTGTCTAAAATACAAAATCTTACTGCCTTTAATTTTAAGAATCTCTCTTTGGTTCTTGAAAATCTAGGCAGACCTTGTAATTTTAGGAGTACAAATATGACATATGTATACGAAGGTGAGTCTAAGAAGGCTTCACTAATCTTTGGAGTAGCCATCTCCTCCTGATCATCTACATGGGAAATAAAATTTATGTCTAGGGCATTACAGTTAGATTCATCCATAAGTCTAACTAATCGTTTACCTTTGATGAGTTTTGTGGGTCTTATCTCTATGTCATATTATAAGATAGTGGCAATCCACTTACCTCTTCTTCCATCAGGACCATCCTGAGTAAGAATCTCTTTTACCACAGAATTTGGGACATAGGCAATGATATGAGAGTGGAGAATATAAACTCTGAAGTATTTAATGGCCTTAACCAAAGCTAAGGCTTGTTTCTCCATAATCTTGTACTTCAGAGGGGCATCTCTAAGGGTATTACTAAAAAAATATATGGGTTGTTCAAATCCTTGGTCATTTTTCTGTAGTAAAATTGTAGAATGGTGTGTTCTGAAGCAAATGAAAAAATTATGAAATCTTTTTTAAAGTCAGGACTTATTAGGACTGGAGCTTTGGTTAAGGATTTTTTGATGGAGTCAAATGATTGTTTAGCCTCAACATTCCATTTCAGAACTGAATCTTTTTTGAGCATGTTATTTAGTTCTCTAATTATCTCAGCTAAATTAGATATGAATCTTCTTAAGAAATTAATCTTACCTAGAAAGGCTTGTAATTCTTTGATGTTTCTTGGTGGAATGATGTTCAGAATTGCTTCTATCCTAGCAAGATCTATTCTGATCCCTTATTTACAAATTATGTGTCCAAGTAACTTGCCTTATTCTAATACAAATAGACTTTTCTTAGGATTTAAAGAGATGCCAAATTTCCTGCACTTAATAAAAACTTGTCTCAAATGATCCAAGTGTTCATTATCAATTTTGGAAAACATAGTAATTCCATCTAAGCAAATTACTAAGAAATCACGTATTTCCTTTGAAAAATCTATGTCCATAGCCCTTTGAAAGGTTTCCCCTGCATTCATTAGACCAAAAGGCATTTTCACATACATAAAAGTGCCCCAAGGAGAAGTAAATGTTATTTTAGCTTGATCTTATTTTTGGACGAAAATTTGGTTGTATCCTAAGAAACCATCTAAAAGTGACATCCTAGAAGAGCCAACTACCCTTTGTAATATATGATCCATTTTAGGTAAACGATAATTGTCTTTCAAGGACACTTTGTTCAGATTCCTAAAGTCAACACATAACCTTATCTCTCTAGTTTTTTTCTTGTTGGAACTAGGTTGGAAACCCAATCTGAATATCTGATTGGTGCAATTATCTATGCATCATACATTATTTTCACTTCTTTTTTTATCAAAGGTAATAAAAGAGGGTTAATTCTACTCAAAAAAAAATTAAGTGGCTTTTGATCTTCTTTTATTCGAATTTTATGTTGGATTATGCTGGTGTCATAGGATTTGAGATCCTCATAACTCCAGGCAAAAACATCTTGATATTCCATTAAAAGAATAATGTATTTTTCCTTTTCTTGTTGAGGTAATTTTTTGGAAATTTTGATTATTTTGGGTTTTAACTCTGTTCCAATATTACACTCTTCTATATTAGATCTAATTGGCTCCATTTTAGGTTTTATAGCTACATCATTTGAGTCAAAAAGATCTTCTTAAGGAGTTAAACCTTTGGGTAAGAAATTATCCATAAGATTCAATATGTCTGATTCATCATCAATAATTTATTCAATCTCTACTTTCGCTAAGCTATCTATATCTGCTTGACTAAATCTAGTTGGTTTATCAAACTTTATTCTATTTACATATATGTTATTCAAATCTATTTCACAATCTAAATATTGATCTATAGTACAATCTGTATCTATCTTACAGTTCTCAAATTCACCTTCATTGTTCATAAACTTGTAAATATGTTCATCTTGAGAAAAAATTTGTCAATATTTAAGGTTGTCTGGAATTATTGGCCTATGTTTAACTTCACGAGTATATCTGTGATTAGGTTGGAGTGGTAAATTGCATGTACTAGAAAAGGTTTCTAGACAATGAGCTTGTATATTTTATTTTCTAGGTATAGCAGCAAATTTACATTCCAATAAATCATTAGTTAAATCTATCACAGTGTCTATATATCTTCTTAGAATAGCATTATAAATAGAATAAAATCCATTTAATTGTTTTATGATCAACTTTGAATCTCCAATGATCAAAATTCTTTTTCCTGATGAGTTCCTTATGATTTGGAGTCCTAGAATGAGGGCTTCATACTCAGCCATATTATTGGTACATTTAAAATTGAGCTTGAAAGCATGTAGTTCTGAGTGATTAGTCTCCATGTTGGTTATCCATGCTCCTAATCCTTCTCCTAACTTATTTACAGAACCATAAAATTATAAATGCCAAATATATTTATCAAAAATATTATCATTATTTGGTGCTTTCTTTTTCTCTACTAGTTCAGGTCGAATTTCATTAGTTGAATCGTTGCATAGGATAAAAGAATCAAGGTCAGTTGGTGTAGAGTAAATTGGGTAATTTATAGATCTTTATGCGCTACTGACCATGTAATTCATCAATGTTTCCCTATATAACTTTTTAGGCTGGCCAAAAACTAATATAGTAGCACAAGACATGTCCAATTGTAGATATCCCTCTAACTTTGCTCCCCATGAGCAAGAAAGTAACATTCCATATTTAGGTGGAATATCAGCTACTACAATGTCCATTAATATACTCTTACCAGGATATTGAACTAGTGTTACACACAAATCTTTGATTAAACCTAGGCATTTAACTTTACTTGAATCAAATGATAACAAATATTTCTATGGCCTTGTAATTTCTAGATTGAGAGTTTCCATTGTGGTTTTAGGCATTAGATTATGGGAAGCTCCTGAATCTAGCATGGAATTATGTAAAATTTGATCATGAATGGTAAGACTGATATAACATGGAGGAACTGCTCCATCTGCATGTTTTCCATTCACATCTGGGCCAAATATCAACTCTGGTTGATCATCATTTAGATTTATGGAATCTTCTCCATCATTCATATTTAACGTTTCAGTTATGGTTGATTTATACAAGTTACGTTTTACCAATTCAGTCAAAGGAATTGGTATTTTTAGCTTTGCAATTTTAGATTGTATGTTGAATGCAGGTTGAGATTTACTGATTTGAATCAATTCTTCTTCAGTAACTGTATTTTGTGTTGGTTTTTCTTCTTTTTCTACATTATTTTTTCATTTTCAAGTGGTTTGACATTCTCTGTTTGTGTTTCTGGTGTTTTACTACTCCTAACTTACTTTTGAGGGATTGTTTGTGAAGCAGTAGATGTTCTTTCAGACTTAGAATTATGAGTAGATGTTTTTGAGGTAGAAATTTTTGGATCTACTGATTTAGGATCAGCAGAGGGTATTTTACGATCTAAATTTGATGTTTTAACAGAATTAGAAGCTTTAGTAGCAGTAGATTTCTGTGAACCTTTTGCATCTTGAGCAACTTCATCATTAATATCAACAATTTTAGGGCTTGATGCATTTTTAGAACTAGAAAGGTAATAGTGTTGATTGATTCAGGTAGTGCCCATAATTTTTTTCATTGTAAGGTAGCCAAGGAATTGAATTGTTTCATATACAGATCACCAAAATGTCAAGTGATGGTTGAAAATGGAGGAACTATAAATTTCTCCAGAAAATTCCCTAATATCAAGCTAACCATGGGGTAATATGTATTGAATAGTCTAATTCTTTCAATTCTAATGGGTGGTGTTGATGTTGTACTAGGAGTACAATGGTTACAATCCTTCAAGATGGTAGCTTTCAATTTTCTAGAAATTTTATTAAATATTTTTCGGAAGGAAAGGAAGTTGAATTACAGTATATCCCAGGGAATTCGGGAAATATATTAATCTCTAATGTCATGAAAAATATTCTAAAGAAAGAACAATCACAATTATGCTCACTAGAAGTTCCAACATAATAATCATCTATTTCTCTAGATCCCAAAAAATCCTTGGACAAAAATTCCAGGCTATTTGAGACTCCCAAAGGACTCTCACCTATTTGTGATCATAATCATGATATTCATTTGATTCTAGGAAGTGTTCCTCCAAAAATCAAGCCTTATAGATATACTTTTCTTCAAAAGAGTGAAATTGAACGTATGATTGCAGAAATGTTAGAGGCTGGTATAATTCAACCTAGTCAAAGTTCTTTCTCTGCTCTAGTAGTATTGGTACACAAGAGGAATGGATCATGGCACATGTGTCTAATTTATAGGGAGCTCAATAATATCACTATTAAAGTTAAATTCCCATTATCGTGATTGATCAATTATGAGATAGAGAAATTTATTTTACCAAGTTGGATCTTCCTTGGGGATGTTATCAAATTAGAATGAAGACTAATGATATTCCGAAAACAACATTTCACACTCATCAGGGTCATTACGAATTTTTGGTCATGCCTTTTTTCCTTACGAGTTCACCTTCTACATTTTAAGCATTGATGAATTCAATTTTCAAACCCTTCCTTAGAAAATTTGTTTTAGTATTTTTTGATGATATACTAATCTACATCAGGTCTTGGAAGGATAATTTTCAACATGTTGACAGGGTGCTCAAAATATTGGAAGAGAAAGAATTATATGCGAAAACCTCCAAATGTTTCTTTGGAGTACAAGAGTTGGAATATATGTGTCATATTGTATCTCACGAGGGTGTTAAGGTAGACTAACCAAATTAAAGCCATTATAGAATGGAAAGTACAAACCACCATAAAGAAGTTGCACGGATTTCTACAGTTAACATGGTATTATTGGAAGTTTTTAATAATTATGGGAGAATAGAAGCACCTCTTACAACATTATTGAAGAAAGAGGCAATTTCATGGACTCCTAAAGCAACTAAGTCCTTTGAGCATCTTAAAGAGGAAATGTGCCTAGCACTGGTCCTAGCTACGCCAGACTTCAAAAAAACCTTTATTGGTGAATGTGATGCCTTAGGAAATAGAACTGGTGTGGTTTTAATGCAATAAGGAAGACCCATTTATTTTTAAAGTCATCTAATCAAATGAGAGTATTTAGATAAAGCTATTTATGAGAAGGAAATGTTGGCAATATCTCATGCACTAAAGAAATGGTGAGCTTACCTAATGGCAAGACACTTGAAGGTAAAAAATGATGATGATAGTCTTAAATACCTTTTGGAACAAAGACTATATTTGGAAGAGCAATGAAATTGGTTCATAAAAATGTTGGGTTATGACCTTGAAATCATCTACAAAAATTGGAAGCTAAATATTGTTGCAGATGCACTCTCAAGAAAGGATGAAGAGGCTGAAGCATTGCAATGTGCCATTTCTATTATTGAACCAGATTGCATAACTGAAGCAAGGGATGAATGGAAGAAGGATGAATAAGTGTGGATAGTCATTCGAAAGTTGCAGCAATATCCTAGTACATATGATACATTTAGTTGGAAAAATGATTCCTTATGGTACAAAGATCGCTTATATCTTTGTAAGAATTCCCAAATAAATAAAAAGATTCTTTTGGAATTGGACACATCTCCCTTAGGAGGACACTTAGGATTTCAAAAAACTTACCACCATGTGAATAGATATTTTTTTTGGGATGGTCTTAAACTTGATATTCAAAAGTGTGTGGCAGAATGTTTGGTTTTCCAGCAAAATAAAGTTGAGATAATTAATATCTCGTGTATTCTATAACCTTTATCCATTCCAAGTCAATGTTGGAAGGAGATTTCAATTGACTTTATAACATTTTTACTTAATTCTGAAGGAAAGAGTGTCATTATGGTGGTATTTGATAGACTTACCAAGTGTTACACAACATTTTTTCACTGTCCCTGCAATCCTAACTCGTACATTGGAGGGTTGTTTCTGTGACCAATAAGCAATGTCATGCTTTTAAAATACCATCTGTTATCACCTGATCTGAACCTCGGGCTCAAGAATGGAAAATCAGGGTAGCATCAAAACCATGCTCAACCTTGTAGCTAGTGCTACAAGGTCAGGAAAAGGCTCTCTCCATGAAAATATATTCAACAAAAGTACAAATATGAAGTGATTTTAGGCTAGGTATAATAATGGGAAATGTTTTAATGAAAGAATTTTTCAGGGATGTATGGAATAAATGGGACAGTTTGAATCAGGGATACAAGGTATTTCGTGGGGCAAGGTAGGAAGGAACTTTAGCAATTAAGTTTAAATAATAATGGGATGGAAAGACTGATGAGGAGCGGAAAAGGGCATAAGATATGGATCCTTTTCAGACAGAAGAAAACATAGAATATTGAATGATTTCCCAAGGTAGAGCACAAAAATGGATTCTACCTATTTATCTTGAAAGCATTCAACCAGAAATGTTGATGGATGAAAGGTGAACGTAACAAATTTACATATGAACACAAAGGAGAGAACAAATGCTAAAATTCATACCACATGGATCCCACAAATCAGAGTTGCATTTCTATTAATTCCCTATCCAAAACTGTTACAGTGGAGTGTAGAGCATCCTCCTTGATTTCCACACTATTCCCTTACTTAATGACTTACCGACTCACTTACAAATGATTCAAAATTACATTAAATAGACGATAATGTGAGGGAAGTAGATCCACAGAAAAAGGGAGTTTTTTTACCAACTCAGAACTGAAATCCGAATATAGGAAAGAGAACCAACAATCTGCTCCTGAAAGGGAGGAACAACAATAAGTTTTGACCACTTGGGCAGATTCAGTGATACGCTGGATGAAATAAAAATAGGAAATCTGAAAAATAGATCCCCCATTTTACTGCTGCTGTAGAAGTATCTATCTCATAATTAGCTCTTGGCCCTTTGACTGTTTCTTTTCTTTATCAAAATTCTCATATATGCCGAGAAATTCCCTTTTGAATATATCAAAACTGAATTTATGCCTTCAATGAAGAAAAATATTTATTTGAATGGAAGGAGCGAAGGGAAAGGAGGTGGGATTCTAATCGCATTCGCAATCGGAATCAGAGGGGAGGAAAAGGATATAAAATATAGTGGAGCATTTGAAAATACATGTTGTGATGGTGTAATCACAATCGGGGATCATAGGAAAGGGGAAGATGGTATGAGAATGAGGCAAAAACTCCGATGTGATTGGAAAGGCCCGATGGGGTTTATACAATAGAAGAGCGAAGAAATCCCTTTAAAACAAATGAAAATTATTTTCCGCTTTTTACAAAAGGAAAAGATCGAATTTCATTTGAAAAAAAGGGAAGGGATTTAAGGTGGGACCGAGGGGACAATTGCAATCGGAATCAGATGTGAAGGGAGGTGTTAAGGAGAAATAGGATTTTCACCGATGTGATTGGGGATAAGCGATAAGGGGGGGGGAGTTCTTTGTATAAAATGAAATAAAACAAAATTTAAGATTTACAAAGGGTAGAATATTGTGTGGTGGGACCCGAAGATTAATCGGAGCGGGGCCAAGTGTATTGGGAACACGCCGATTGTGATGGTGCGAAAGTGTATGAGTATTCCGATTGGAGTGGCCGATCGATGGTGGGGGAATAATCGGGCGGAGTCAATCGGGAGTGACTCAATCGGAGGGGATCCTTTGTAAGTGCCAATTGTGATGAAGCGATTGCATACGGGCCGTCGGATCATTGATCGAAACAACGGTCAGGATGACATCAGGCGGGGTCAACTGGGGATATTCAATCGGAGGGAATCAATGCAATCGCATCGGAGTTTTGAGAATGGCCAATTGGAATGCACAACAAGTATGGTGCGATTGCGATCAACGGAAATTTATAATATAAAACCTTAAAACTTTATTATAAGGTTTAAGGGGTGTTGTGGGGAAGTGGTTTGTTTAAATCACATCGGATTTATATAATACTTTTGCAATGTGATTATGTAATTGGAAGGGGAAAACGGGTTTGATCGGGACTTTATAATAAAAAACTTTAAATGTTATTATCAATTTTAAGGGAAAATGAGGAAAAAAGGGTTTTGTTTTGGGTATAGGGGAGCTTTTTTCACTTAGGCATAAATTTCAATCCAGGAGTCAGTTTTGAGAGTATAATATACCGTTGGAAAGCTCTTTCCGGGCTTTTTATGATGAAAATAGTTAGAAAATGATTTGAAGTTGAAAATGCAGTTGAAAATGTCTCTGAAATGCATGGTGGTGACTTTACGAAGATAATAGCTTCTGAAGTGTGACTTATTACATATGATGACATAAAATTACATAAAGATAATAATAAAAGTAAAGTATCATATTTTCACCTCAAAACAGGGTTTTGAGGTGAAAATGACATCAAGCTGAATAAAATATTTCTTTGATCTTCCCAGACATTGTGACTTTGAGTTTATTAGATCTCCTAATGACCTTGCTGACATTTATTGACACTTGACTCATTAATTTGACCATGGTGAGACCCTAGAACCAAATGAGACCAACCCTATGACCTAATAACGTGGATGGGAGTGAAAGTGACTAATGACTAAGACCATAGAGAGGAGAATCAACAAGTTTCACATGAGGGAAAATTGATGAAAGACCAATACCATCAATGAATCCATGACCTAATGGAATGATGAAAATTTATGGTATGGGACTCCTAATATGCAAATGCAAAAGAGCGATTTTGATCATTGATGGCAGTATGACTAGACTGACACTAACATTGGCTCCAATGGGGATGGTAGCTCCTTGGAGGTGGCAAGAAAATCAGAGACCTAGTAGCCTTATCCATTGGGCATGGAGTCAATAGCTAAAAACCAAATTGAATACTGAAAGAAACTCTACTCGACAAACTAACTAAAAAAGTGACTCAAAGCTAACCTAGACAAAACTTAACATTTGAAGCTTGATGGCAGTACATGACCAAGACTTGAGGGTTTCAAATCCTGTTGACAAACACCTGTGTTTTTTTTGAAAACCAAAGTACCATTAGGCTATATAAAAATGCCAATGTAACCAATCAAGTAGATGCCCCCTTGATTTATTTTTTTGTTCAGATCCTCTGGATAAAAATAGATACTTGCAACTAGGCATCCAAAATCATAGTTGACCATGATCTCCTTCATCACTAAATACTGCAATAATTATCTTCACTGTTGACTACAATAGATTTTCCAGCAGATCCTGAAAAACATGAAGATTTACCTCCTGCTAAAGAAACAAGTTGTCATTTTCTCTTGATTTTGATCTTTCTTCATAATGGACCTCAGTAAGAATGTGTTCCTGGCCTTCAAAAAAAATTTAACAAGTAGGTGAGCAGATTTCCTCTTGAAAAAACACTTCAAAGCATGAAACGTAGGAAGAAGAATCTGAATGGCAGTTATGAATATTTTGGTCTTTTGTAGTTTGAATATATTGTTGATCATGTTCATATGATATGAAAAATAGATTTTCATGTTTCTTATTACATTCATAAATCATAAGAAAAGAAACTTCAGATGATTCTTGAAAGCCAAAAATGACATTTCTATCATCTACCGAAAGTTCATCCAAAGAAACTTTTTCACTTACTTGAACAAATATTTCATCTTGTTTTTGATAAAGGGAGGGGGTTACCTCATGGTGAGGACTTTGTTCTGATAGGATGGGAACACTTAGTTCTATAACTCTGTTTTCTTCATCTGAGGTGGCCTTAACAATATAACTCTTCTTTATGGGATCTGGAACAACATGTTCTTCCTCATCACATTTTAACTCTAGATCCTGCTTAACTTTATCACTATGTGAGATTGGAACATAATTTTCCTGCATCTCATCCTTTATTTCAATCAGATCTAAAATAAAACCTTGTCTTCCATCACGTTCAACTGTACAAAGATCTTCAGCCTGCTGATCTTGATAAGTATCTTCTAATATTTCTATATGCTACTGAAATGGATTATCATATAGTGCTTCCATGATTTCTTCATCCATAAATTCATCATCTCCATAAAAATCCTCAATATTTTCAATGAAACTATTAACATGTTTACAACAATTCTGCACTAATATTAAGGATGGATGAGATTATTTATACCTTTCTAAGAATATTGTATGAAAATATTTCAAACAATAAATACAGGAAGGTGGCAGACTTTCATACCAAGATCAAGCTTCATCTTCCAGAGTAGCCATGAAAAACTTCATCAAGCAATCTTCATGAAAATCAATCTTTAACTTATGCACATGGATGTGAAATTTCACCAGATGAAGAGCAACATCATTACCTTTCACATTTCTGAACATAAGCAAATTCATTTGCCAATCTACTTTAGGCATCTTATTTGGAAAACTTGGAATGTGATCTCGATTCATGGGAGCATACCTTCTTGCAAAATTTTCCATCTTCAAACAAATATCCTAAAGCTAATGATCTTCCTACAGTGGAGTCACCACGAAGAATTTTATTTTCTGGATCTTTCAGTGAATGGAGTCGCCAAGTGAATGATTCAACCTTCATATATATTTCAATGTTGTTCACCATCAACAATCAGATCTAAACTTTGTCATTCTTTACCAGGGAAGATATTACTGGGGTGATCAATATTTTATGCTCTAATACCACAAATATACTATTACTATGGATCTTTGGAATAAGTGCTTGTAATTTTATTCCCCTCCAAAGCACTTTCAACAATGTAATCCTTGCAATAATATTTTAAACCTCTCAAAAAAATATTTAAAGTTTAATATGATATAGGGGAACACATTTAAGAATACTTAAGAAAACCTTATCACTCTAGTCATAATATCAAAAATGTTATAACAATGGCCCTATTCCTTTAAGAACCACCAACCTTCGAACTTATATCACTAAACCCATTTATTCTACCAACGCGACATACATTTCATTCAACGGGCCCCACGCATATATTATTCACTTTTATGGATTAAATAAACATTTAACAATGTAAAACCACCAGACCATACCTCTATTTATTGCTCATGCACTCCACTGTGCGATTTCCATCAGAACTAACATTCTCTAGATCGAACGATCCTCGTTAATATCACGTTTTTTCAAAGGCCGAGGGTTAACACATGAAATTTGGGCGATATGGATGGTATTTTGGAGATGAAGTGCCCAAATATTGTTTGATCGTGTTTTTTTGGCATGGTTTTGCTCCGGGCCAAAAGCGGCGTGACAAAGGTGGTATTGTTTTCTGAAACCCACTTCTGGTAAATGAACTACGCTTAACTCGGGTTTTTACTGTAGTTTGGCACTTAACTCCTCGCGTTAACTCAATGGATAGGTCCCACTAATATTACTTCGCCGGCAACAGAACAAATATTTTCACTTCAACAACAGAGATTTCTAAGGGATTCTTGCATTCTATATAACCAAGGTTTAACTTTAGACAGAGGTTTTAATATTCTTCATTCACACAGTGCATGACTATGATTTTCTCGTCTACAGGGCCTCTATTTGAATTTCCTCAAAACAGAATAAACACATTCAATTTAAGTGTCGAGAACATGAGCTCGAAGACAATCAGATCGGATCCCCAGTGGAGTCACCAGAAATGTTATCACCTGATATGAACCTCAGGTTGAAGAAAGGAAAATAAGGGTAGCATCAAAACCATGCTCAGCCTTGTAGCTAGCCCTACAAGGTCAGGAGAGGGCTCTCTCCATGAAAATATATTCAACAAAAGTACAATTATGAACTGATTTTAGGCTAGGTATAATAATGGGAAATGTTTTAATGAATGAATTTTTCAGGGATGTATGGAATAAATGGGACAGTTTGAATCGGGGAATTAAAGCAGGGATACAGGGTATTTCATGGGGCAAGGTAGGCAGGAACATCAGAAATTAAGTTTAAATAATAATGGGATGGAAAGACTGATGAGGAGCTGAAAAGGGCATAAGAGATGGATCCTTTTCAGACAGAAGAAAACACAGAATATTGAATGATTTCCCAAGGAAGATCATAAAAATGGATTCTACCTATCTATCTTGAAAGCATTCAACTAGAAATTTTTATGGATGAAAGGTGAACATAACAAATTTACATATGAACACAAAGGAGAGAAAAAATGCTAAAATTAATACCACATGGATCCCACAAATCAGAGTTGCATTTCTTATTAATTCCCTGTCCAAAACTGTTACAGTGGAGTGTAGAACATCCTCCTTGATTTCCACACTATTCCCTTACTTATTGACTTACCGACTCACTTACAAATGATTCAAAATTACATTAAATAGACCAAAATGTGAGGGAAGTAGATCATAAAAAAAGGGGAGTTGTTTTACCAACTCAGAACTGAAATCCAAAGATAGGAAAGAGAACCAACAATCTGCTCCTGAAAGGGAGGAACAACAATGAGTTTTTACCACTTGGGCAGATTCAATGATATGCTGGATGAAAGAAAAATAGGCAATCTGAAAAACGGATCCCCTATTTTACTGTTGCTGTAGAAGTCTCTATCTCATATTTATCTCTTGGCCCTTTGAATGTTGCTTTTCTTTATCAAAATTCTCATATATGATAAGAAATGCCCTTTTGAAAATATCAAAACTGAATTTATGCCTTCAATGAAGAAAAAGATTCATTTGAATGGAAGGAGCGAAGGGAAAGGTGGTGGGATTCTAATCGCAATCACAATCACAATCAAAGGGGAGGAAAAGGATAGAACATATAGTGGAGCGTTCGAAAATACATGTTGCGATGGTGTAATTGCAATCGGGGATCGGAGGAAAGGGGAAGATGTTATGAGAACGAGGCAAAAAATCCAATGCAATTGGAAAGGTCCGATGGGGTTTATACAATAGAAGAGTGGAGAAATCCCTTTAAAACAAATGAAAATCATTTTCTGATTTTTACAAAGGGAAAAGACCGAATTTCATTTGAAAAAAGGGGAAGGAATTTAAGGTGGGACTAGGGGGACAATCGTAATCGCAATCGGAAGTGAAGGGAGGTGTTAAGGAGCAATGGGGTTTTCACCGATGCTATTAGGGATAAGTGATGAGGGGGGGAGTTCTTTGTATATAATGAAATAAAACAAAATTTAAGATTTACAAAGGAAAATAGCTTTTTTATTATGAAAGGGCGGAATATTATGTGGTGGGACCCGAAGATCAATCGGAATCGGAAATCGGAGGGGAGTGGGGCCAATTTTATTGGGAACACATCGATTGTGATGACGTGACAATGTATGAGCCATCCGATTGCAGGGGCCGATCAACGGGGGAGAAATAATGAGGCAGAGTCAATCGAGAGTGACTCGATTGAAGGGGATCCTTTGTAAGTGCCGATTGCGATGAAGTGATTGCATACGAGCCATCGGATCGTTGATCGAATCAACGATCAGGATGGCATTGGGGGGGGGGGGGGGGGGGTCAATCGACGATATTCAATTGGCGGGATTCAATGCAATCACATTGGATTTTTTTAGAAGGGTCAATAGGAATGCACAACAATTATGGTGCGATAGCGATCGGGGGGGATTTATAATATAAAACCTTAAAACTTTATTATAAGGTTTAAGGGGTATTGTGGGGAAGTGGTTTGTTTAAATTTCATCGGATTTATATAAGACTTTTGCAATGTGATTATGTCATTGGAAGGGGAAAAGGGGTTTGATCTGGACTTTATAATAAAAAAATTTAAATTTTATTATCAAGTTTAAGGGAAAATGAGGAAAAAAGTGTTTGGTTTAGGGTATAGGGGAGATTTTTTCACTTAGGCATAAATTTCAATCTAGGAGTCAGTTTTGAGAGTATAATATACTGTTGGAAAGCTCTTTCTAGGAAATTACCGATGAAAATACTTAGAACATGATTTGAAACTAAAAATGTGGTGGAAAATGTCTCTGAAAGGCAAGGTGGTGACTTTGTGGAGATAGCAACTTCTGAAATGTGACTTATTACATATGATGACATAAAATTACATAAAGATAATAATAAAAGTAAAGTATCATATTTTCACCTCAAAATAGGGTTTTGAGGTGAAAATGACATCAAGCTGAATAAAATATTTCTTTGATCTTCCCAGATGTCGTGACTTTGAGTTTATTACATCTCCTCATGACCTTGCTGACATGTATTGACACTTAACTCATTAATTTGACCACGGTGAGACCCTAAAACCTAATGAGACCAACCCTATGACCTAATAACATGGATGGGAGTGAAGGTGACTCATGACTAAGACCATAGAGAGGAGAACCAGGAAGTTTCACATGAGGGAAAATTGATGAAAGACCACTACCATTAATGAATCCATGACCTAATGGAATGATGAAAATTTATGGTATGGGACTCCTAATATGCAAATGCAAAAGAGCGATTTTGATCACTGATGGCAGTATGAATAGACTGACACTAACACCATCCTTGCATCCCTTTTGATGAAAGCAATATTGTTCTTGCTGACATTTCCCTAAGCAGAGTAGCTCGTTACACCCTCGTGCCGCCTAGGAAATTTAACACTGAGCCCGCGCCAGTTGGTGCTCTGTGCCAGTTAGACACTCACACGAAGCTGTTTATGGAATTTTTTTTTAAAATAGAGGCGGAGGTTCCATTCCAACCACCTCAAGGATGATCCATTGGTAGTGGTTGAACTGAAACAACCGCAGACTCCTTCCTTTAGTTAGTATTTTCCATGTCCCTTGGAACTCTCCTAAAGGATATTACTCCTTCCCACCTTTTTAGGGATCCCAGCCTCCTCCCTTTCCTCTATATAATAAACTATCTTTTTTAGTAGAAGCTAGCTTAACACATTATAGCGAAATAGCTGAACGATTGAATAGCTGAACTAGGAGAATTATACTATAGATAAGCTGCTACAGAAGATAGAGTAATAAATATTGTGTTGAGAGAGCTCAAATCGATGACTTCTAAGAGACCTTGAGTCTGAATTACCTGACCAACAATTGAGACATGCTTCGTCTGAACCCCACTGGAGGAAAATGCAACGTCAAAGCATCAGTTGTACTCTTCCTTCTACTCATTAATATACAAGGCAATTTTTTTGGTTCCACTATTGTGTTATGATTCTTATTTGATGCGATATGTTTAGCGCTCTATGCCTGGCTAATAGTTGTGAGTGAAACTATTATATCATATGTTGTTCTTGTTCTTTTTCCTATGTGCGGGTACCTAAGCGTGACACCGACCGGATCGTGATTTTCCAAGGAAGGAGCGAGAGGCCACTACTCTTTCTACAACATTGACAACGTTGGATTCAAGGTAGGTCAATCTACCATGTATTTTGTTGATTCATTAACTAGGAAGCAACATTTTAGCATTTCCTTTTGTTACTAGACCCACCCTAGGGCTATAGGGATTCTCTCTATCCACAAAGATGATTTACCTTCATAACAAATTGGTGACTCTGCTAGGGAATAGTATGAGTTTTTCGTGTCATCCTCTTGGGTCAGTTTCAATTACTGGTGTAGTTATCTATCCTTTTCTGGTTTTTTTTCTGAGTTTCCATCCTCTGTTCAGATCTAGAGTGTCAAGGTTGACCTCTGTCATTAGGTTAGGGTTTTTTCCTCTTTTTCCCTTAGGTATCCAGCTTGGCACATTTTTTGTCTGGACAATTGCCGATTGTTGTATGTTTCTCTTTTAGCACTTGCGCCAACCTCTGTATGGAACGGATTACAACCTTACAGTCGTTCCAACTCCTGTAGGTTTTGGTTTGACCTCCCTAATGCGTATTTTGGCCATTTTTTGTAGCTTCTGGGTTATTTTTTAGTGTGTTTACGCCTTTGCAGATTGTGTTGACTACTGTAGACTTGCTTCCCAAAGTCGTTTTTCAGTTTTATTTTCGGTTTCATTTAAGACCTTCGAGTTTCTGAGTGTTCTTGACACCGAGCATTCTGTTCGAGAACAAGCTTCTTTGATTGTTATCAGTCTCATTTCGGGTCATTAGACCGAGTTTTTCTTGATCTTTTTGTTTTGTTGACTGAATGGTATCTTCATTTTTTTATTTGTCCTTCTTCTTCAATAATTTGAGCATTGATTACTTTTCTTGTTTGGGTCACTTTAGGAAACTCTCTTTTTAGATTGAAGGTTTTCTCCATTAGCTTGCATGTTTTGTGTCTGTTTCACTTTGGTTGAGTCATTCACTTTCAATACCTTACATTCACAAACCTAAAACTAGTGTTTAATTTTTTTTCCATTGAATTAGCACAATGTGTGCTTCACTTCATTGAAAATTCAAAAAATTAAAAAATATCTTTGCATTATTTTGTTGCATCGAAAGTGAAACTTTCCTTTACATAACTAGCATTTGTCAATCTAGGAAGAAATTTCATTTTCAATTAATTGCATTAGGGGCATTAGAAGTTTCTTCGCATATTTTCTTTGCTTGCTTGTTTGAAACATTTCTATCCTTCTTATAACTAGAATTCATCGAATTAAAATGATGTTCATTTGCATATAGTTTGCATCTAGGAAGTTGAGCTCCACATTTGGTAGGGCTTGGAAATTGAAACATAATTCAACATTAAATTTAAAATTTAATCAATGAACCTAAGGCAACATTGGAACCTAATGAAACATTTCTAGTGGTATAGGCTAGAGACGTGTTCCGGCGTCTTAAAACCTAGTAGTTTTCGCTCACCTTTTGGCTTCAGACAGCGCTAGTACGGACTTGTGCTCCCCATATCGTTGTGTATATAAAGGGAAACCCCTCTAGGTTGTAATCCTATTATCCATAGGAAGCTGATTCTGCCACCTTGTAACTGTGATACATCGAACACAACATTCGGGGAGACTATCTACACGTACGTCAAGTCCTTGGTAATTTTTGTTTCATTCGATCACCAAGGTGTATATGGGAGTTCATGGAAACCTGATACATCCTCTTGCTTAGAATTCCTAAGAAGTCATTTCAATTTTTTCGTGACTCGTTAAACAAGACAAGAGATCATCGAGCACTTGTCCTTTCACGATCGTTTCAAATTGAAAGTGACTAGAGTCATATTTTTCTTGTTTCTCGACTCTTAAAACATGAAATAGTGAATTTTGGTTTTAGTGTTATAAAATTAATCACCTACGATTACACGCCCATTGAACGCTTGTTACATGGTTTGATTGATTTCCTTGGTTCTTGATTTTGGTACCTTTGATAGGTTGTCTCTTTTCCTTCCTGTTATGATTTATAGTCAAACTGGAAAAACATCCAGTTTCATCGTCCTCACTGTCTCCTAGTGCTGGTTCTTTTTCAGACGCTTCTTTTGAAACCCCTCAATCGACTAGATCTATCGATTTGTCACAGCCTATTCTTTCATCTATCCAACCCCTTGGTACTTGATCTACGCTTGAAGAACCAGTTGAATTCAATTGGCCTCCATTAAAGTGCTTGGTCCGGTTTTGGGGAAGAAGGGGAATTTCCTCCTCTTACGTCTCAATCACCTTTTATTGCTGCTACGGTACCTCCTACTCCCCGTAATATTTTTGAAGATATTACATTGGATAGATATGGATTCCTCCAGTTCTCTTGGTAGTGAAGGAATTCCTGTTTCCATAGGAGAATGTCAAATATTTCCTGAAGATCTCTCTCGTGCCTCCACCCAATCTTCACCACCGCCGGTCTCACTTCTGCTTGGATATAGATCTCTAAGTCAGATTATGTATGGCGTTGCTTCCATTGCTCAATCCAGTGTAGTAAATCCTCCTCCGAGTTCGCTCCTACCTTCGTTGGGGTTATCACCATCGACTCTTGGTTCATTAGTTACTGTCACACCTGTTCCAGTTCAACCAACGATTTGTGTGGCTTCTAGTTTAGTTTCCACTACTTCTGTGATTCTTGGTGGTCTTACTTTTGAAGAATATTTTTTGGCTATTCAGTGAAAAAATTCTCAGGGTTCTCAGCAATCTTAGGCTCCTGCTAATCATGTATATATCTATCCATACCATTATGATGTGTATGGTAATCCAGTCTATTTTCCTCCTATTGATCGTTATCAGGCTGTTTATGATCCTTATCAGAATGTTACTCATCTGGGACCTACTCTACCTGTGCAACCCTCTGGCTTACAAGGACTACCCTCTCAGGGATAACCTTTAGCGTAGTAGGGCCTTGCTTCTGGTCCATAGGGACAACCATATGGTCCACAAGGCTAACCCTTACAAGGAGAGCCTTTGGTCCAACATGGAAAACCCTCTGGTCCCTCGGGTCAACCTTTGAATCAACTCGGATCATCTTTTGGTCCTCGGGGGGAATTTATCCATCACAAGGACAGCCCGTTGCACCTAAATCGCAGCCACATGTTCAGTATGGCCCAAATATTGTCCAACCGGGACAACCCTTTGGTCCTTCTCTGGGTCAAATTGGTCATTAGGGACAACCTGGTCTATCACAACCATCAGGCTAACCTTTCAAACAAGGTCAAACTGGTGGCCCTCAACAACCATTTCAATAGCCGGTTCAACTAACTCAGTAACCATTGCAACCTGCCCACCAGCAGATTCCTTAATTTCCACAGACGGTTTCACCTGTTTACCCTACTCAACAGCCTGCTCAATCTACTCTGCAAGGTCAACCTGCGTAGTCGTAGGGCTTCTATTACCCTCAAGTTTCCTATCAACCAGTATATAGTGTACCCTAAATTCTGTACCCTCAAAATCAACCAGTATATGGTTCACCTCATATTCCTTACCCTCAAAATCAACCTGTGTATCAAAAATCTCAAAGTAATACTTACATTCCACAACAGAATCCTTATGCTACTCAGTAAGGACCTCTCTGGTCTACCTTGACTCAATATCCTAGTCCTCAATTCCAGTATTAACTGAATTATCCTATTCTTAATCCTTATGATCCAAATCCTTCAAGACAGAATATATGGGGACAGAATCCCACTCAGACTGGGTGGAATGTACATCTAGGTCCTTATCAAATACCTTCGATGAATTTCAATACTCAATTACCATTTATTGCTACATTGGAATTACCTGATGTGTCGAAGTTGAAAAATGAACCTATTCTTCATAATCCATATTGGCCTTCGGTTCCAACTAAGATTCTTGGTGATTGTCCTAAATTTTAGGGTAAGCCTGGTGAAGACCCAAAAACACATGTGATGACTTACCACATGTGGTGTTCTTCTAACTCTTGGGTTGACGATTCTATTCATCTCCATCTTTTCCAACGAACTCTTACTAGTGCCGCTACAAAGTGGTACATTGAGCCTTCTCGTGGAGTTTTCTAAGATTTCAATTCTTTGGCCATGCCATTCCTTACACATTTTCAGTTACCGATCCACTCTGAGACTAGGACGCATCTCCTCACTTCATTGAAACAGGACCGAGCTACTCATATCTTGGATCATATTCATGAGTGGTGGCGTCGTCGTCGCATGATCAAATTTGAGATACCTGATCAACTTCTGACTCATTGGTTCACTACCTCCTTTTTCAATCAAATTACCAAAGATATTACTATGCAGGCATGTGTAACCGAGGAAGAAGCCATTTCTTACGTCCAGTACCCTCATCTCGTTTCCTCTCATTTTGGCACATTTTATGATATCGTGCTTAATGCTCCTCAACCTGGAACTTATAAACCACCAGCGACTCCATCCGTTGATGGTATTATTGGTTCTATATCGCAGACTTCTCAGAAGTCTCCTTCATCTAACTCTGGGAAGCAGAAATCTACTTCTTCCAATAATGTAGCTTCTCAGTCAACTTCAAATTCTGGCACACCCGCAAAAGTGAATGTTGTTCAGGAAAATCCTAAAAATAACACTTCCAAAGGTAAGAAGAAGGGTAAATATAAGGCCAAAGATGATACCCCAAGAGAGGATTCTCCAAAACCTCATTCCGCTGATAGTTCTCAATGCAAACCGAAGTATCCTTGTTTGATTTGTGATGATGAGCACTTCACTGAGGACTATCCTCAATGGTCTGAAGTGATTCGATTGCTCAAAGGCACCTAAGGAGCTCTGGTTGTTCTTAAATAACCTTTCCCTCAATAATATCAAATGGTAGAGCACCCTCTGTCCTCTGCTCCATCTGGTTTGCAGGTGTTCATGATGAACATTTCTGCACCTGTTTCTATTGCTACTCGATCAAAAGATTATTTTGGTTCACATCAGGCAACGGGGAAAGAGGTCGCTGATGTTCCTCCTCATCCTCTTATTTCTATCCCTCTTGAGATTGAACAGCCTAGCACCGAATCCGTTGTGCGACCACCTTCCAAAGGTGTGATCTGCAAGTCTTTGTACAATCCCAATGCCCATGCTACTCATCATTACAGTATTGTTAAGGATTTGGCTCAAGTGTCGTCTGCAATGTTTGCATTAGAATTACTTCAAATTTTTCCTTTGCAATGGAAGGATTTTCTATCAGTGATAGGTGGAATTGATCCTACCGATACTAGCTTTCATGCTTTCGATTCAGAGAATTTCATCCTGTGACTCCTGCACCAAATTACGCTCATCATTGAAGTTGGTATAAATGGTTTGAATATTCACTAGGCTATTGTGGGTGAGGGTACATCTACCTATGTTATGTCATCTACTTGTTGGAAAGCCATTGGTTCTCCAACTCTTACCTCATAAGCCCAGTGTCCTTGAAGCATTTGATGGAAGAGAATCTAAGCCTCTTGGTGTTCTCGCTAGTTTACCGATCACGTTAGAAGGGAAGACAGTCAATGTTGAGGTTAAAGTCATTGGTGAAAAACTCAATTATAATCTTCTCCTTGGTCGCAGTTGGACTCACACCATGTTGTGCATTCTATCCACTCTCTTTTGTGTTTTGAAGTTCCCGCATGAAGGAAAGATTATTACTATTGATCAATTGTACTTTTTCACTTCTTCTTCCGAGAACAACGTTCCATATGTGTACAAGGTTCATACTCCCTACGAGAGCATAGGACCACGCCTTTTCAAGGATCCTGTCCTCATGGGTGTTTTCCCTCTTCCACCACCGAATACTATTTAGGTAAACAGGATTTCTCAAACCAATGACCCTTGGGTTATCCCTTCTCCTAAAAAAATTAATTCCTTTAGGGATTTGATGCCATTGAGTCCGATTGAAATTTATTATTGTGAACTCATTGCTGCATCGAACACTCCTTCCTTTGATTCTTCTCCTTCTTATTTTTTTGTAAATTTAGTAAGACCTTTCTATTTTCTATTTATATTTGCAAAGAAGGTTACAAAATTATAAATTCATTCTATGGCCTCAACCTGCCCGTTGGAAACCAAGTCTATTGGCCATCTCGGTGCATGAAAAGTAAACCAAAATTGGAATAGTTTCATCTGTCTATGTCCATCATAAGCTAACTGTTCTAGTTCATACGTTTCTACTTGCTGAAAATAGAAACTGAGTTCATGCAAAATTGTAAAATTCATAAAACATCATATTAAAAGGGACCATTAAGTATCTGAAGAAGATACTAGAGCAGGGTCTTTTACTGTAGACCCTGGCATGTCCACTTGCTAGAGTTGTAGGAGCTTCTTTTCCATACGACCCACTCGATCATCAAGTTTGCTAATGTGGTCGGTTGCCTGTTACTGGGTGATTTTAATATGATAAAGTTGGTTTTGCATATCCTGTAGCATGTCCTTCAAGCTATTTTCTATCTTAGGATGGTCTTGTTGAACCTGGCCAGGGGGAAAAATCTGCATGGCCTTTGCAAGAAGACACTTAAGCATCTAGTATGTGTGGATAGTCTGTTGGAAAGACGTGAGTCGGCCTCAGGTATTGCCTGGGTCTGTTATGAAATCCAAGATTTCAGTTTTAGCTTCAAGGTCCTCAGGATCTGTCTGTATTTCCCTTTCCCAGCCACGAATTTCCTGGCGAATCGTGGCTGAATTTCCAATGACATAGTTTGCTGCAAGATTCTCTAGAATCTCCAAATTAGATTTCCTACCACGTTTCTTTGGGGCTGACTCGGGCTGAACCTTCTATTTCTATTTGGAAATTTGGGAGGAGGACCTACGCTTCCCCATGGCGCAGAAGAACCTAACCTGCGACACTGACATGTAGTAATACACAGTAAGGGAGAAGTCAACATTAAGGGACCTCCAAGTTTTCATCCCATTAGCATCAATGATGTTCTTAAAAAAATATTCGAACACTAGGAACCTCAAGACCCTAGAATTTCCACAGTACATGAAGGCGGTTTGCGTTCCTATGGCACAACAGGCCAAGAACCCTATTTCCCAACCCGACTTCCTTAACCTCTGTGCCAAGGTAACCAAGAGAGAAAGGAGCAAAATAGTGAGCAGACGATTTTTGAGGGAAAGACTCCCAAAACAGGTATTCACAATATAACCCCAACCCAAAAAACATGGAAGATTCGTCCACAAGGAAGGAAGCATACAAAGAGTCCACAATATGTTCCAATGGTTTTGAAAAATACATCTACTTAAGTGAATCAAACAACAACTTTGAAAATGAACCATAAAGCAGCTAATACAATGACCCATACAGCCTCTACGACAGTCTGTAGCCCTGGTTGCTACCCAAACCCGACAGCAAACCCTTCATACTAAAAGCCACCACGAAACCTTTATGGTGTCAAACAAAATCAACTTGACTCTGGACTCAGGGCCATAAGGATTTACAACAGAGTAATTCAAATTTGTTAGCAGATTGCAGGGGTCCCGAAAGCAAGGGTTGACCGGCTGCAATTTAGGCGCAAAATTAAAAACCATGAACGAAACCAAATCCACCATTTTAATCATCAAGGAACCTGAAACCATAGCAACTGTAACCATAATAACAAGGAGAAAACTGTGTACATACCACCACTTGGTTGAGTGAACAGTTCCCGACTCCCTCCACTGATGCCTCCAAGTGCTTGCATGCAAGGAGCGATGCGTGCACGAATGAAGGAGAGGAGGTGGCTGACTTACCGTTTGTAAAACATTCCTTCGGCGGTCTGACAGCATAGGCTGTCCACCCTGCATACTCGTTAAAGAGCACATTTTCATGTACTGCTGATAGATGAAGCTCCAATGCGCCATTATGATACTTGATGGCTTGGAGGATGAACGAACCGCCATATTACCACGCCTCTTAAATGCTTTCGGATAGGTGTACACTCTTGACATCTATTTTAAATCCCCTTGGTTTGGTGATTTTGTTTCACCATTTCCTTTGAAAGAAGTGTTTCCTTCCAATGAAGCTACCGTGGAAACCTTGTCTCTTGACGTTCTGTCGTGGGATGATGGTCATCATCGTTCCTCATTTCTACCAAGACTTGGAGCCATGTATACCTCTCTTGAGCATTTTTCCTCTTGGGTTCCATCTCCTCCGCTTCAAACTCCTGTTCAATTCCATTAAAATGGGAATCCTCGAGAACATCTGTATTGGGGTTACCTATTCTTTGAATGAAGTACAAGTTTATACTAGAATTTTTTGTGAATTATGTGATGTCTTTGCATGGTCCTACGAAGAAATGCCCGAAATTGATCCTAACATCGTAGTACATTAGATTCCTACCTACCCTAGTTCGAAACCTATTCGTCAGTGTATTCATCCGGTGCATCCTAGGAAAGTTGTTGCCATTAACACCGAAGTGGAAAAAATTCTCAAAGTTGGTTCCATTTATCCGATTCCCTTGACAGAATGGGTTTCTAATATTGTTCCTGTAGACAAGAAACAGGGCACTATTTGTGTTTGTGTTGACTATTGTGATATCAATTGAGCTTGTCCTAAGGATAATTATCCTACTCCTTTCATCGATCAAGTCCTTGATGACTATGGTAGGAGTGAGATATTTTCCCTTATCGACGGTTTTTCAAGTTATAATCAGATTAATATTCTCCCGACTCATCAGCACAAGACTGCCTTCATCTGTCCTAGGGGTACATTTTCATATAACAAGATTCCCTTTGGTTTGAATAATGTTGGGGCCACATTTGAGCATGCAATGTCTTATGCCTTTCATGATATTAGTCATATCGTTCAACCTTATTTGGATGACCTTTCGGCTCATTCAGCGAAGCGTAGGGATCATCCTAACCATCTTCGCTAGATTTTTCTTCGCTGTAGGCACCATAACATTTGGCTTAATCTGCACAAGTGTGTCTTCTGCATTAATTCTAGTAGACTCTTGGGGTTTATCATTTCCAAAGATAGGATTTGCCTATATTCTCTCAAGGTTTAGGCTATTATCAATCTCCCCTCTCCTTCCTCATTTCATCAGTTGTAGAGTTTACAAGGGAAAGTGTAGGAATTTACAGGGTAAGTTCCGTAGATCAAGAACCAAAGGTCACTGCTCACAAACAGATCACAAATCAGTACACCAATATAATCACATGGTTAAAACCCTCAAAGAGGTAAACATCCCACACCTTGAGCCAACGTAGCCACTTCAGGGAATTTATCAATATAAAAAGAAAAGTTACATATGTTTCTCTCATAAATGGTTACCAGAAAAATCACCCTCCATGCTCTCTAAATATATATCATGGACCAATCGGGTGTTAAGGCACGGATCAAGTGTCATTAATACCGAGGTGAGAGATAACCATCAGATCATTACAAATCGTGACCGTCGGATTATAAGTTACAAATTTACATGGTAAAGAAACACACTTTACCTAAATCTAAACTAGACTAAGTTATTATTAAATATTTCCTATGTGTCAGAATATCCTAACATCCGCCCTTTTGAACAACTTGGGATAGGATTGAAGGATTTAAAAAGGTGACACAAAAGGAGCCTATTTCCTATGTGTCGACATATCCTAACATCCCCCGTTAAGAAAAAATTGGGATAGGATTGAAGGATTTACAAAAGTGACACAATAGGACAAGGAAGAAGGCATTAGAGCCTATCCCTCCTTAATGACAACTTTCCTGAACTCCAAGCATGGATCGAAGTTTGGTAAAATTTGCTTCTGTGAGAGCCCTCATAAAGATATCGGCTACTTGATCATTGGTCGGATAATACTGCACTTCAAGAACACGATCATGAATGAGATTTTGGATGAAGTGTATGTGGAGTTCAATGTGTTTCATACACTGATGCTGAACTAGATCTTTACATAGCTGAATGGCACTCTGATTATCACACCAAAGTGTATTTGGATGCTGCTGATGAAGTCCAAATCCAAACAGGATCTGACGAAGCCACATGGATTTCTTGTTGGCTTAAACTGCACCATGATAATCTTCTTCTGCTGAGGAAAGGGATATGGCACTTTGTTTCTTACAAGACCAAGTAATAGGTCATGATCCAAGAGTGAATACATATCCTGCAGTGGACTTCCGATCATCAGGGTCACCAACCTAGTCAGAATCAGTGAAACCAATCAACAAGGGAGATGTTCATGCACTGTAATGAATCTCGAACAAAACTGTACCTCAAATATATCGAAGTATTCTTTTAGCTTCTTTCCAGTGACTTTAATGAGGTTGGTGCATAAACTGAGTGATGAGACCAACGGCAAATGAAAGGTCAAGATGGGTATGGGTTAGATACAAAAGTTTACCAACAAGTTGATGGTATAAGGTAGCATCAACTTCAGGGGTAGTACAGTTGACTGAAATCTTGACTCCAGACTGAAAGGGAGAAGGGGCCGGCTTATAGCCTTCCATGTGAAAGTGGTGTAGAATATCATAGACAAACTTGGACTGAAAGATGGTAATGCCTTCCTTGGATTGCAAGACTTGAAGACAAAGGAAATAATGCAAGTGTCCTAAGTCTGTCATTTCAAACTTCTTTTTGAGGATAGACTTCACATGGTTTATATGGTTTGGATCACTACCAGTAAGGATATGATCATCAACATAAATAACAAGGATGGTGAAGGAATTACCCACTTTCTTGGTGTAGACTGTATTTCTAGAATGACACTTAGAAAAGCCAATATCTAAGAGAAATATATCCATTTTGGCATACCAAGCCTGAGTAGCTTGTCTGAGACCATAGAGAGACTTCCTAAGGTGACAAACAAGGCTAGAGTATTTTTGGATAAAGCCAGGGGGTTGTTCCATGTAGATTTCTTCATGCAAATCTCCATGTAAGAAGGCATGTTTAACATCCATCTGATGGAATTCCCATTTAAAGGAGGTAGCAAGGGAAAGAACAAGGCAGATAGAATTCATTTTGGCAATAGGGGAGAAGGTTTCAGTATAGCCAATGCCTTCAAATTGTGAAAAACATTTAGGGACAAGACATGCTTTATGTCTATCCAATTTTTCATTTGGTCCAAACTTTGTTTTGTAAACCCATATGCATCTGACAATTTTTCTTCCTTTTGGAAGAGGAACAAGATCCCAAGTATTGTTGGCCAATAAGGAACGATACTCTTCATTCATAGCTTCATCCCAATCTAGATGACCAGAGGCTTCTTCAAAGGTTTCTGGATCAATTTTTCTGGAACTTGATTTAATAAGGAAAAGGCTCTTTTGAACTGAGAACGTGTACATCATCGATCGACAGGGTCACCTACAAGAGAACCTACTACAGCCCGAGTAGAGCAGACCTATCTTGGAAGTGGTGGAGTATAAGGAACAATTTCACGAGCTGCAGGAGGATTTTCATCCTCGCTGTCATCATCTAAACTAGAAGGAATGCTAGTAAAAATAGAAGAGAGAAAGACAGGTGGCACATATGCCGAATCAAGCTTACAGGCCAAAGGTGGCACACCCATTGAACTAGGCTCGCAAACCGATATATTTTCATCAAAATTTACATCTCTTCTAATGATTATATTTTTGGATTTTGGTTGAAGAAGTCTATATCCTTTGACATATTCATAATATCCAACAAAAATACATTTTTCACTCTTACGTTCTAAGGATTTGTGTTTCGCATCTGGAATATGGGCTCAAGCATCACTTCCAAAAACAAAAAAGTGACTTACATCTGGTTTGATTGAGCTCCAAGCTTCTTCTGGAATTATATTTTTTAATGGATTCTGTAATTTTCACAGTTAATGGCTTCTGCCCAAACCAATTCAGACCAAGTCCTTTAGATTGACGCATACAATTAGCAATTTATTTCAAGGTGTGATTCTTCCTTTCAGCTACACTCTTTTGTTGTGGAGTATATGGAATAGTATGTTGCAATTGAATGCCATGATCAGTGCAGAAGTTGATAAATTTGTTGTTAACATATTCTCAGCCATTTTCTGATCTTAACTTAAGAATTTGATGTCTATATTGTTTCTCAACAAAGGCCTTAAAGGCCAAGAACATGTTAAAAAA
This sequence comes from Pinus albicaulis, assembly GCA_034641835.2. NCBI lineage: Eukaryota > Viridiplantae > Streptophyta > Pinopsida > Pinales > Pinaceae > Pinus > Pinus albicaulis. Next base: position 247,625 of record JAXQQM020085033.1, read on the forward strand.
TTCACTCTTGAGTTTTAAGAAATAAACCCAAGTGCGTTTGGAAAAATCATCAATGAAAGTTAAGAAGTACTTGAAACTAGAGAAAGAACAAGAGGAAGTGGACCACATAAATCACTGTGCACAAGCTACAAAGGAGCTGAAGCATGCCAAGGGGCACGTTTGTCAAAACTATCTTGATGATGTTTTCCGAGTACACATCCGGAGCACACACCCTCTCGGCAAGATACCATAGGAAGAACTGTCACCATATTTTCCTTACATATAGTTTGAAGAGAGCGATAGTTTAAGTGACCAAATCGCTCATGCCAAAGTTTGCTCACATCATCATTATGAGCAACAAAAACAAAGGGAAGAGATGATGACCCAAAGCCATCAAACTTATACAACCTTGTGGAATCATCAGCAATGCTAGTAGCTAAAATATGTTTAGGATCTTTGAGGTCCTTGATTAAAACATCATGAGGTGAGAATTATACTATTTTCCCTTCCCCTGAATGAGTTATCTGATAAACATATAGAAGTTTGCATGATAAGGTAGGAACACGTAGTACATCATTAAACTGACTATTATCTAGATGAATGGTTCCATATCCTAAAACACTAAGAGATCTATCATCACCAACATAAATATGTTTGGTGTTACAATCATTTAAATAAGAAAACATGGATTTATTTTTATCCATGTGATAAGAATCTCTAGAATCAATGAGCCACTCATGAGAAGGAGAAGAAGAAGATACATTTAATGCATAACTAGATCTTAATGGTTGACAACCACAAGCAGAAAGTGTCATGCCTGAAGATGAAGGTGAAGAGTGCTCCAAATTGATGTTGTGCTTCTTCATTGCTGCTTCTAAGGCTTCCATATTATTAAAACATTTGGACTATATATGGCCATCTCAATTGCAAAAGTTGCAATGCCTATCTGTCTTCTTTCCCTTTTTTTGATTTGCCTCATTATTTTGGTGATTTGATTTTTCAGTTTGCGGTTGAAATTTCTTAGGGCCCTTGTTTGGTTTAGGACCATATTTTTTAGGATACTTCTTCTTGAGATTCTTTTGATATGGTTGTTGTTCGGCTGCTAAGGCTTTCTTAGAAGCATTTCTAGTAGTGATAAGACCAAGGTGTAAAAGTTTTTCTTGTTCTCTTATCAAAGAATCACAAAAGGAATCAAAAGAGGGATTCTTGGAGGTGGTTCCTGAAGAAATGATGGCTTCTCTGGTGGAATGGAAGGTGAAAATAAATACAAAGTATGCAGGAAAAATCTTAGCAAGAATGCAATATATGAGGCTACCATCGTCCTTTTTGATCTTACAACCTTATAAAACAATTCTGAGGGTCTTAAATTTGGACAAAAAATATTTAATGGAGGAGAAATTATTGGGGTCCAAAGTAGGCAACTCATTTTCAAGCTGGTGAGCCTGGATTTGATTTTGAATGCCAAAAACAGTTTTTAGCTTTTCCAAGGCCTCATGAGGGGTGTCAATGTCAAGGATATGAAATCGAAAATTTTGAGCAATGGACATTCCTATCAACCCTCGTGGCTGATCTTGTTTATTTTTCCATTTAGCAGCTTTATCATCATTAGAAGGTTTAGTTTCTTTTCCTCTGGCTATTCTATAAAGCCCTTTACTTCTAAGTATAGCTACCATGTGAGGTAGCCATTTGAAATAGTTGGTGCTGTTAAAAATAAATGGCCATGCAATTTTCATTTTTTTTTTTAAAATTGAAGCTGATATAAGTTGAAACTAGCTACTCCAGTGGAAAGATCTTGAAAAATTAGGCTGTTTCAAAAAAAGGGCTAGAAAAACGGCTTCCGGATGAAAAAGTTATGCCTTTTGAAAAATCTGAGTTGTAGATGCCGAATAATTACGAAAACAGGATGAAGTGCGGCTTTTAAAAAAAAAATTCCACCCCTTTCAACAATTTTTTTTTACAAAAGAAGCTTGAGAAGGAAACTCGAACCCAAGACCTCTATTCTCATAAACTAACCCCTCACTAAGTGAGATATTAAAAGGATCACGTTATTGTACGAAAGGAGGAAGGGGTTTTTTTTGTTTTTTTTACTCTTTGGTGTGCGTGACTTTTCCTACACAATAAAACACAAAATCCAAGCCAAAAAAAATGAAATGCAAACCCTTACGGCAGAATGTTATATTTTTGGTTAGCCTTACCGGTGAATATCACTTTTTTTCACTATTTCTAATTTCCTGATATCACACAAAGACGCGGGGAAAGAGCATACGTAGCAAAAAAAAATCCCTTTTTCCTGTTTCTGATTTGCCAAGATCACACAGAGTGCACAAAAAAGAGCATACATAGAGAAGAGGCTATAGATCCGGAAAATAAATAAAACCTTAGTACCGAAAAAAAACAAAAAAAAAAACCAAAATAACCAGAACTATTAACAAATATAACTGCAAAATAGATGCTTTATACCTCCAGATATAAACTGACATAAATTGGGCAGCCCAAAACCTTTTCACATGAAATTAAAGGCGTTCCTTACTATAATAGATGCTCCAGACACAACCAAGTAGTTCTCAAATCCCAAAAATGTTTAGAAATAGTAGATCTATAAAACAACATTCACATGCCATCAAACCAGCTTTGGATTTTGATCAACAACACACGCAGCCCTCAAAATAGCTCTAATACCATGTAGGAATTTACAGGGTATGTTCCATAGATCAAGAAACAAAGGTCATCACTCACAAATATATCACAAATCAGTACACTAGTCTAATCACTGTTAATCAGCGGTTGTCGTTGATGTCAACCCAAGCAACACCAGGGGCTAACCCAATATTGCATGGGAATTTTGACCTACAAAATTAATATATTCTGGGTAAATAATTATTTTGATGGTTTCTACTTGTCAAGATGTTTCCATTGATATATGGCATGCCATGTAATTCTTCACGGTTTGAGAGATATTCATGTTTGAAGTTTGTACCCTCAGTTAGTGGGCTAAAACCCCATGGGGTTAGGGAATGGGTCATTGAAAATTCATAATTAATATTTTTTATGCTCCTAAAATCCCTCCAATTTTCATTTTTTGGAGCCCCTCTCAACCTAAGCATTTATATAAATTGTGATCCTCATTTCCTCCTTATGCAAGGGATTTCGCCATCTGAAACATGTCATCATGGAATTTGCGCTCTAAATTTTTTTCTGCGAGGGGTAAAAAGCTGAAATGTTTATGAGGAGAAGCTGAAATCCTAAGGAAGCTATTGTAAAAATTTTAGATCAAGGTTCCCAACATTTTTGGAGGCTCCTGAAATTCATCTCAAAGAAGTGACCTTGGTAAATTCATCATAACTCTCTCTCTCTCTCTCAGTATCGGATTGGAATTCCATAAAACATGGTGGATAGTGCAAAATATGCAATTTTCTCTATATCAATTTCAAATCCCAATGAAGAAACAGTGACACGTGGCACGCCGTACAAATGAGCTCTGCTGAAACAGTCCATAATTAGGGCATTGTGATAAATTGGGTATAACTCTCTCTTGAAGAATCCAAATTGGGTCAGACCTATGGCATTGGAAAGAAGACTCAGAGGAATACTACGGGACCAAAAATTAGATATTGAGGATCTGAAATAACAGAGATACACTAGATTCAATATCGAGCTCCTAGAAGGCAAGAAAAAGCTAGATCATGTGTTGTCAAGGATTGCAAAGGACCAGAATTTCTACGGCATAAAAGTAAAACAAGGTGCAATAGAGGGTAGCATGACAAGAGCAGAAACCAAGGTGCATAACAGCAGAAAGAAGTTCATCATATGAAGTCTTCAAGTGGGCAGCACTGCATACAATCATTGTAAAGGTATCATTGTACTAAGTCATTGTAAATACATTATTGTAAAAATTGTACTAGTGTCTATCTGCCAAGGGTTGAAGAGGCAGTGTTGGGAGGTCTAGGATCATCATTAGGTGATTGTGTCAAAGTTGGGGTTATGGTCTAGTATATCTTCTTCTTCTACATCATTCTATATCATTGTAAAGTGGACCATTTTCCCTGGTACGGGAGTCCATTCTTCTTTTATTCTTCTATAGGGTGGTAGGGTGGTGCTAGGGTGAGTTGTAGCTCATTGGGTGTTGGGGCATCCATTCAGTTGACTACTGAAGAATCTCGAGCATTGGAGCATCCATCTAGTGGGAGCTGGAGAAGAATGCTTTTCTAGATTCTAGGAAGTTGGAGCTTTATTTTCAATTGGAGTTGAATATTAAAGAATTATTAGAAAATAATTAGGTGGTTTTTGTCCCGGAGTGGGTTTCCACCTTAAAAACTGTGTGCATTTGTGTTCCTCTTGTTTGCTGCTATCATTGTACAAACACTGATAATAATTGAAGATTAACTAATGCTCTAATTGAAAGGAATACTGATTCACCCCCCCTCTCAGTATTTCCAACAATTGGTATCAAAGCTTGGTTCCTTCAATAGCAGTTTAACAGCTGGAAGGAGGTCATGGAGCATACCAAGAATGGTGTACCTATGTTCAATGAAAATAATTATGCACTCTGGAAAGGAAGAATGGAGGTCTATCTCTTGGCGCAAGGTTACGAAGTATGGAACACTGTTCAAAATGGATTTACATCAACCGCGGATGAACAAGGTAAGAAGAATTTGGTAAATGATGCAAAAGCAAAGAATATTATTATCAGTGGACTTATTGAATCTACTTATCATAAGGTTTTGGGTTGTAAAACCGCCAAAAATGTATGGGACAAGATTGAGAATATATATGCAGGTGACTCAAATGTCAAAGAAGCAAAGCTTCAAATCTATAGAGAAAAATTTGAGCAACTCAGAATGAAAGAAGATTGCAACATTGCTGCATACTTCCAATACGTTGATGAAATAACCAATACTCTGGAAGGATTGGGAGAGCCAGTTGACGAGAAGACTATTATATGGAAGATTCTTAGAATGTTACCAGGGAGATTCAACCCAAAGGTATCGGTCTTAGAATACAGCACAAATCTAGACAAAAAAAGCAAGGAAGAATTACATGGAGTTCTCATAGCATATGAAATGAGACTTGATGAAGAAAAGGGTATTTCAAATCTAGAAATTGCGTTTGTTGCATCTAAGCAAACCAATAAGGACAAACAACCTTCAATTGAAATGACATGCACTTGCAAGTGTGAAGAAAACTGAGATGATGGAGAAGGTATTTCAGATGAAGAATATGCTTACTTTATGAGAAAACTAAAACTTGGTAAGCAAAAATTCAAAGGTAAACTTCCATTGATATGTTTTAGTTGTGGTGCGGTTCAGAATTTCGTAGAAAAATTTCCGAAAAAAAGTGATGGCTACTCCAAAGGAAAGAAAGGCTTTAAGAAATTCAACAAGTAAGGAAAAAATAAAGGACCCAAAAGAAACTTTCTCTCTAAAGAAGATAGCTCATCATCCGATGAAGAAAGTGACAGCAAAAAAGAAGCCAATGAGAAAGTATTGTTTATGGCCAAGCAGAATAAACAAGAAGTATCAAACAATTAAGAAAAAGGGTTGACCATAGAAGAATTTTATGAGAAGGCAATCAAGCTTATAAAAGAGCTCAATGCTAAGAAGATCCATTCCAATACTCTTGAAGAAAAATTTCAAGGTCTCAAAATTCAGGTTGAAGAACACAAATGTATTGAAGAGTCACTTCAAAATAAGTTGGAAGAAGGAAACCAAGAAAGGGAAGTGTTAGAAGCTGAAGTATTCTCGCTGCGTAAGGACGTGAAGAAGGGAAAAACTTCTAAAACTATGCCAACAGCTCAAGGGCATTGTAATAAATCATCAACAATCAACAATCTTACAATGACAAAACTAGCCTTGGTTACAAAGAAGAATAAGCAGGACCTTCTACAAAAAAATACAACGAACCTATGAGATCTGACATACATGTAGACTTCATTAGATAAGATTCACAAGCACATCCTTGGAAGACGATTCCTCAACGAAGATTTTCATCCAGGTACCAACATTTTTTTCATGGCTATTGTTATTCATGTGGAAAATTTGGTCATAAAGCTGTAGAATGTCGCACGTACCCTAGGGACCAATACAATTCCAAGAGATTCTTCAAATATGAACCTCCCAGGGCTCAACTAAACATCAATAGGTTTGAACATTTAAGAAATAATATGGAATGTTACAAATTTCAGAACTTTGGACACATAGCCAGAGACTGCAGACTTGAAAATCCTCCAGAAGAATCTTCGAAGCCATAGAATGAATGAACATGGAAGAAGAAGAAGACTGATAATTGTGCTCTCGCTCTCAAGGCTCAAAAAAATAAATATGTGTGGTATGTTGAAAGTGGTTTCTCAACACATATGACTGGAGATAGAAGGAAATTTGTATCTCTGAAAGAGAAGAAGGATGGAACCATATCCTTTGGAAATGATGGATCTTCAAATGTTATAAGATCAGGTACCGTCACTCTCGGAAGCAAAGATGTTATAGCCAAGAATGTTCTATTGGTCGAAAACATGAATCACAATCTGCTCAGTGTTGGACAAATGTGTGATCAAGGACACACAATGCTATTCAACTCCACAAAATATGAAATCAGGAAAGGCAGGTATGGTAAAATTGTGGCTATAGCAAGTCGAGCTCCAGACGACATATATGTTCTGGATGAAGCAACTAAAGCATGTCTACTAACTAAAGAAGATGAAAGATAGTTATGGCACAAATGAATGGGTCACATAAACTTTGACAATATTGTCAGGATAAGAAAAAAGGAAGCAGTACGAGAAATGCCAAAAATCTCAAAACCTTCCAACACACTATGTGAGGCATGTCGGCATGGCAAGCAGACAAAAGTCCAATTTAAAACAAAAGAACACTTTTCATCACATCCATTGGAATTGATACATACTGATCTATGTGGTCCTGTGAGAACAAAAGGCTTAGACGGAGAATTATGTTTCATGTTAATGATAGATGACTATACTAGGATGACAGCCGTCAGTTTTGTAAAGAAAAAATCTGAAGCATTTGAGTGCTTCAAGATCTACAAGGAGTTGGTTGAAAATGAAATTGATTTGAAAATAAAGTGTTTAAGATCATATAATGGTGGAGAATTCACTTCCAAATTATTTCAGCAATACTGTGACGAAAATGGAATAAAAAGGCAATTTTCAACAGCACGAACACCTCAGCAAAATGGAGTTGCTGAAAGAAAGAATAGAACTGTACAAGAAATGGGTAGAACAATGTTGAAGGACTCAAAATTGGATGAAAAATTCTGGGTTCAAGAAATTGATACGACAGTCTTCATTATCAACCGAAGTCTTCTCAGAAATAATTGCAACAAGACTCCATATGAATTATGGAAAGGAAAACTAGCTAATGTAAAATATTTCAGAATCTTCGGAAGAAAATGTTATATCAAAAGAGAAGATCAAAATTTGGGTAAGTTTGAATCACATGTTGATGAAGTTATCTTTGTTGGTTACTCATGCAAAAGAAAGGCCTATAAATTCTATAATATAAGATGAAAACAGATAGTGGAGAGCATAAATGTTACATTTGACGAAGATGGTGTTCTAGCGAGTAACGATGAGGATCTAGAATCTTTGAAAATTGAGACAGAGGCTGAAAATGACACAGAAAAAATTGTAGAACAAGAAGCAACAATCAACGAGGAAGAAGTAAACAATGATCATCAAGATATACCAGAACAACAACAAGAAGCTCCTACAAGGAGAACAAAAGAGTGGACTCAAAAGAACCATCCATTAAATCAAATCATTGATAAAATAAATGAATGTCGATAGCTCCATTCATCACAACAAGCTCACGTTGCTTTTCTAGCAACCTTTGAGCCTAGTAGTTTTGAGGAAGCCAGCCAAAATGAACATTGGGTAGCAGCTATGAATGAAGAATTGGATCAAATTGAGAAGAATAACACCTGGGAATTAGTTCCACGACAAAAAGATAAAAATGTCATTGGGACTAAATGGGTGTTCAGGAACAAATTGAATGAAGATGGGTAGGTTACTAGAAACAAAGCAAGATTGGTTTGCAAAGGCTATGCACAAGTGGAAGGAATTGATTTCGACGAAACATTTGCACCAGTTGCCAGAATGGAAGCCATCTGAATGTTTCTCGCCTATGCATGTTCAAGAAAAATCAAAGTCTACCAAATGGATGTTAAGTCAGCATTTATGAATGGAGAATTAGAAGAAGAAGTTTACATCGAACAACCTGAAGGTTTTCTACTATCACAAAAAGAAGACTATGTCTGCAGGTTAAATAAGGCTCTATATGGTCTCAAGCAGGCTCCCAGAGCATGGTATGCTCGTCTTGATGGATATCTACGTCAACAAGGGTTCAAGAAAGGTACTGTTGATAGCAATATTTATGTACAAATAGATAAAGATAATTTAACAATCGTTGAGGTATATGTGGATGATATAATATTTGGTAGCAATGATGATTGACTAAGTAAGAAATTTTCTTCAAAGATGCAAGGTGAGTTTGAGATGTCTTTACTTGGTGAGCTGACATACTTCTTAGGGCTTCAAATATCTTAGCAAGAGAAAGGAATATTTATATGTCAAGGCAAGTACATCAAGGAAATGCTCAAGAAATTCAAAATGGAAGATTGCAAACCCATCCTTACTCCAATGGTAATAGGTTGCAAATTAAGAAGAGACGACTCATCTAAGGATGTGGATCAGAGGTTGTACAGATCTATGATTGCTATTCTTCTATATATAATAGCCTCTTGGCCAGATGTTATGAAAGCAGCTGGACAAGTAGCAACATTTCAAGAAGTACCAAAAGAATCAGATATTAATGTCATCAAAAAAATTCTTCGATATCTAAAGGGCACAGAAGAATATGGCTTGTGGTATCCCAAGGGTAACAATGTCATTATTCAAGCCTTTACAGATGCAGATTGGGAAAGAAGCATTGATGATCGTATGATTACTAATGGAGCAGCATTCTATATAGGTGGTTGTCTCATATCATGGTTGAGCAAAAAGAAAACTTCAATCTCATTATCTACAACGGAAGCAGAATAAATTGCAGCAAAATCATGTTGTACTCAAGCCTTTTGGATGGAAGAAAATTTGCAAGTTCTTCAAGTACAATTCAGTGACCCTATTCCCATATTATATGACAACACTAGTGCCATCAACATCCCCAAGAATCCTGTCATGCATTCAAAAACAAAACACATTCCGATCAAATATCATTTTGCTAGAGAAGAAGTCACTGAAAATAATATTGAACTTGAGTATGTTTGTACAAAAGAACAAATTGTTGATATGTTCACTAAAGCTTTACCTCGTGATGCATTTGAATATATTCGTGAAAATATTGTGATTCTCCCAAGTTCTCATTAGATTACAGGTCTGCAGGATGGTTGTGTGTCTCTGGGAGTGGAAGTGTGTACAGGTACACAGGATGGTTGTGTTTCAAGGGGATTTACCCTTTTCCATTGATGTCAAAGGGGGAGAGAATGTTGTAGGAAGAGGTCTCATGATCGTAGGGGGGTTACTTGTGTTGCCATCAACGCCAAAGGGGGAGATTGTTGATCAACGATTGTCATTGATGTCAACCCAAGCAGCACCAGGGGCTAACCCAATATTGCATGGGAATTTTGACCTACAAAATTAATATATTCTAGGTCAGTAATGCTTTTTATGGTTTCTACTTGTCTAGATGTTTCCATTGATATATGGCATGCCATGTAATTCTTCACGGTTTGAGAGATATTCATGTTTGAAGTTTGTACCCCCAATTAGTTGGCTAAAATCCCATGGGGTTGGGGCATGGGTCATTGCAAAGTCATAATTAATATTTTTTAAGCTCCTAAAATCCCTCCCACGTTCACTTGTTGAAGCCCCTATCAACCTAAGCATTTATATAAATTTTGATCCTCATTTCCTCCTTATGCAAGGGATTTCACCATCTGAAAAAGGTCATCGTGGCATTTGCGCTCTAATTTTTTTTATACGATGGTTAAGAAGCTGAAATTTTTATGAGGCGAAGTTGAAATCTTGGGGAAGATGTTATAAAACTTTCAGATCATGTTGCACAATATTTTTGGAGATATGATCTGTGGAAGTCATAGTTTGTGCAGGCTCCTGAAATTCATCTCAAAGAAGTGACTTTGGTAAATTCATCATAACTCTCTCTTTGAGTATCGGATTTGAATTTCATAAAAATTAGTGGATAGTGCATAGCTTGTACCTTGTTCTCTATAAATTTCAAATCCAAATAACGAAATAGTGACATGTGGCACGCTGTACAAGTGCACTTTGCTAAAACAATCTATAATTAGGGCATTGTGAGAGATTGGGTATAACTCTCCCTCGAAGAATCCAAATTAGGTCAAACCTCTGGAATTGGAAGGAAGACTCATAGGACTACTACCTGACAAAAATTAGATATTGAGGATCTGAAATAACATGATACACCAAATTCAATATCAAGCTCCTAGAAGGCAAGAAAAAGCTAGATCATGTGTTGTCAAGGGTTGCAAAGGACCAGAATTTCTATGGAAGCAAAGCAAAGAAAGGTGCAGCAGAGGGTAGCATGACAAGAGAAGCAACCAAGGTGCACAACAGCAGCAAGAATTTCATCATATGAAGTCTTCAAGTGGGCAGCACTACATACAATCATTGTAAGGGTATCATTGTACTTAGTCATTGTAAATACATTATTGTACAAATTGTATTAGTGTCTATCTGCCAACGGTTTAAGAGGCAGTGTTGGGAGGTCTAGGATCATCATTAGGTGGTTGTGTCAAATTTGGGGTTATGGTCTAGTATATATTCTTCTTCTGCATCATTCTATATCATTGTAAAGTGGACTATTTTCCCTGGTACGGGAGTCCATTCTTATTTTATTCTTCTATAGGGTGGTAGGGTGGTTCTAGGGTGAGTTGTAGCTCATTGGGTGTTGGGGCATCCGTTTAGTTGACTACTGAATAATCTTGGGCGTTGGAGTGTCCATCCAGTGGGAGCTGGAGAAGAATTCTTTTCTAGATTCTAGGAAGTTGGAGATTTATTTTCAATTGGAGTTGAATATTAAAGAATTATTATAAAAGCATTAGGTGGTTTTTGTCCCGGAGTGGGTTTCCACCTTAAAAACTGTGTTCATTTCTGCTCCTCTTTTTTTCTACTATCATTGTACAAACACTGATAATAATTGAAGATTAACTGATTCTCTAATTGAAAGGAATACTAATTCACCCCCCCCCCCAGCCTCTCAATATTTCCATCAATCATGCGGTTAAAACCCTAAAAGAGGGAAACAATCCATGCCTTAAGCCAACGCGGCTACTTCAGGGAATTTATTAATAGAAAAAGAAAAGTTACATATGTTTCTCTCATAAATGGCTACCGGACAAATGACCCTCCATTCTCTTTAAATAGAGTTCATGGACCAATCTGGTGTTAAGTCACAGATCAAGTGCCATTAATACTGAGGTGAGAGATAATTGTCGAATCACTACAAATCGTGACCGTTAGATTATAAGTTACAAATTTATATGGTAAAGAAACACACTTTACCTAACTCTACACTAGACTAATTTATTCTTAATTGTTTCCTATGTGTTAGAATATCCTAACAAAAAGCTAATTTTCTTCGTCCTTTTATACCTAACTATGCCGAAGTAGCTAAATGATTCACATGATTGTTAAAGCAGGGCGTTCCTTTTTACTGGGATGAGATTGCTTAAAAATCTTTTGATGCGTTGAAAACATTGTTGGTCAATGCTCCTCTCCTCCGCCCTCCAGATTATCATCATGATTTTCCCTTTATTTGGCTGCCGCTTTCAGCATGATTGCCATGGTTTTGGTACAATGCAATGATAACAGTCATGAGCATGTTATTTATAACTTGTCTTGTAACCTTCTTGACCCTGAAACGCGTTATGCCCACGTGGAGAAGTTAGCATTGACCGATGTTCAAGATGTTAAAATTTTTCGTCATTATATTCTTTTGCGTATAGTGACGATGATTTCTGAATGAAACCTCATGACTTGCCTATTGTCTTGAAAATTTTTGGGGGGGAAATACTGAAAGTGTATTATCATCCTGCAAGAATTTTATTTGGAATTTACTACTCCCAAATCTAAGAAATCATTAGTCTTTGCTGATTTACTTTTTTCTCTCCCTTCTAAATCCACTCCTTCTCATTCTGAGGATGTCATTCCAGATGATTCACTTTTCTTGATTAGCACACTTGATTCATGGTATGGTGATATCATCGTCTATCTCAAAACTTTATCTTTTAGATCTAAGTTGACGAAGGATGCCCGCCGCCACATCCGCCATTAGTCGCAACCTTATCGTATAGTTGGAAATACTCTCTATCGTATTGGAGTCAATTCCATACTCCAGTGATGTTTGACTCTCAAGGAAGCTGAGAAAGCTCTGAATGATTTTCATATTGGCACCTGTGGCGGTCACATGTCTGGTTATGCTACTACACAGAATATTCTTCGTGCTGGTTATTTTTGGTCTTCTATTTTCAAAGACTGTATTGTCGCAGTTCGTAAATGTCAAAATTTCCAAATTTATCAAAATAAGTTGCGTGCACTACTCATTCCTCTCCATCCTGTCATCATCATTGGTCCCTTTGCAAAGTGGGGTGTCGATTGTATGACGTGTAACCCTCACTTAGCCGAGAGGCATGCTTATATTATCGTAGCCATGGACTACTTCACCAAATGCACCAAAGCAATGCCTACACTTGCCGCTGATGGTAAGACAACTGTTGAGTTCATGTTTAATCACATTATTGCTAGGTTTGGTGTCCCTCAAGCCATTTGTGTTGATCATGGTTCCCACTTTTGGCATTATATGGTGTGGAGTTGACTTCTAAGTTGGGTCTACGACACGATATCTCAACGCCATACTACCCTCAAGCCATTGGCCAGGTTGAAGCTGTGAACAAAGTTATTGTCACGATGCTTCAATGTACGATTGGGATCCACAAACAAAATTGGCATCTCATGTTATTTTCAGCTCTTTGGGCATACTGAAACTCAGTTAAGAATGCAACCAGGTTCACTCCTTTCCAGTTGTTTTATGGCCTAGAAGCTACTCTTCCGATTGAATGTGAAATACCTTCGCTCAAGTTGGTTGTTGAATTACTGGTGAATACCTGTTTAGAAGAAGAGAATCTCCTTTGTTTAGAAAGGCTAGATGAAACCTGCCGCTTTGCTGCTCTCGTTATTGAAGCACATAAAAAGAAGATCAAAGCTCATTTTGATCAGCGAGTTTCCCCTCGTTCTTTCGTTGAAGGAGATCTCATCCTCTTGTATGACCAAGCTCGTGATAATCTTGGGGCAGGAAAATTTAAACCCATGTGGAATGGGCCCTACATTGTTAAATGTGTGTTGTAAAATGGGGTCTATGAGCTAATTGACTACAAAGGTCATCCTCTTGAACAACCCAGAAATGGGTTGTATCTCAAAAAATATTATGTGTGAGTCATTCATGCGTAACAGGTGTACATAGGTGTTTTTTTCATTTTTGTACATGTTTTCTGGTTTGGTGTGCTTTGTGAGCATTTTCCTGCTTATTGGGTCTTTCTTATTGTGCAGATGTCTATTATCCCTTATGTCGGTTTCGCAAATGGTGCTTCCCATAGTGCTAGGAATTTGTCTTCGACAACCTGGGTAATTTATGATCCTGCTGGTGAGTTGATAAATCTGCAAGGTATTTTTCTAGGATGAACTACAAACAAGGTCACTAAATACATTGTTGTCATTGAGATATTAACCAAGGTGATCAACCTCAGCATATGTGCATTGATTGTAAATCTAGATTCACACCTTGTCGTTCTGCAACTCAATAATCATTATTCAATTAGAAATCCACACATCATGAGATTGCATTTCTGTATTAGTTTGTTGGAAAGACATTTTGATTTATTACCTATCAACATATTCCTAGATGAATGAAGACATTAACTCATACAGTGCTTAACATTGTATTAGATAGACATTTGCATAGTTTCTAAAAGCATCATCATATGTAAAAGATCCATGTAGGTAAATATATATATATATTTATTTATTTATTTATATTTATATATATGTATATGTATATATATCACATGTTTGAAACCATGTGCATAATAAATTCAAAAAATACATGTGTGTTTTTGTTACATCCTGATGCATCATGTCTCTCAAAATATGCTGATAAAAATAAAACCTAGGTGTCTAATCAGCATGGTGCTCGTGATAACATGTCACAGCCTGTACTAGCTGCCTCAGAAAGTGGTGAATTTGGCTGGGCACCCCTACAGTATGTCTCTAGTATGTGCGAGGGACATCATTAAAACATGCATAATTTGGGACTCCTCGTGTGATCCCATCCAGGTTGCGCACTACCTCATCTTCCTCGCCGCCCTCACCTTGAGTGTCAAAATCGCGAGGGATTTGCCTCACTATTGGTGACATGCTAGCAAGTCTCTCTGGGACAATGTCCGCAAATTACATGGATTTAATGTTATAACATGCATTAATAAAAAAATCATAATAGTCATAAAAATTTAAAATTTATTCACACCTAAATCTTCATCCCAATCTTCTCCCTCCGGGAGTGGGAGGTCCAGATCATCAGTGAAATCTATACTAAATTAAGGCTAATCCTCCACAACAATCAATTTTCGTCGGAGCCAATTGAAGAATTCCGGTCTCTAAGACATCTGACGACCGCCCCCTGCCCTTGGCATCAAATATGCCCATTAAGCCATCTGTGGTTCTCTCGCTTGTCGTGTTGCGACTATAACCTCATGTTTCTAAAAAATGGGTAGTCGTTCCAAGAGAAACTATACCATAATAGATCCATAACCAAATTGTTTCAGTCTGGCCTTCTTGCATTTGGTTAGTTGGCGCTTCATGTTTATGGTCACAACCTCTTCCCAGTTGTAGATGGTCGGTGCCATGCAGTCTACAACAAGAAGCAACTATGTCTTTGTTTCTTCATGTGGTGCTTGTGATCCTGCAACCCGTCTGATTGTATGCAATACCATGTGTAGTGTCAAATCTGGGTTTCTTTGTATATCAACTTTCCCACTACTTGATCCCTTCCATGCTCCTCAACATACCCTGTCTATCACCATGGTCATGCTTTCCATGCAGGGACGGGTGCCGGTTAGGATTGGTGCTGCACCCATCCATGATAATCCTTTGATGAATTACACGTCAGGGACATCAATATCATGTTATTGATCCCGAAGGATGAACTTGTATTGATTTTTGTCTCATATACTGATCAGATACTGTAATAATTCTGGTTGGGCTCAGAGACATGGTGTTAGGAAGAATTTTTTCAGACCACATTTCCGTACAGCTTCCACCACTCCCTCATTTTCCATGGCTAGCTCATCTTCTTCGCTATGTTCTCGTTCTTTCCATTCAATGAATATTTTTCCTCTTTCTACCTGAAAACACATACACATGAGTGGTATTAGTCCATTTTGAACCTTAAATATGTAAACAATTGGGGTATTTGATCAACATTTTTTGCTAGAAATGGTTTGCATCATTGGCTAGACTATTTCCAAAATAGTTGTGCCAATGGATGCGCCCTAGTATAAAAAATCAGGCGGTTGGCGCAAATCCGTGCTCGAAACCCGCACCAATCGCGAAGCACTAATTTTTACATTTCCTCCCCAAAATTTTGAAATTTAAAATTACAAGAAGTAAGAAATGACTTAAAATAACTAGAGGGATCTTGGCTCTTACCTGGAATTGACGGATTTGCGATTGATTTTTTGGATTGACCGTTATTGTTGCTGCAAGATTGCATAGTGAATTGGGTAACTATTGCTCCACAAGAGGTAAAAAGTGAACAGTAATTATTTTTACCATTTTTGGCATTTTTCACAACCCTAATTAGGTTTTAAGGAATGTTTTTCGATTATTTTACTATATTATTTTCAATAAATGGGTTTTACACATGTCTCTTGTGCAAAAACGGGTTTTTCAAGCGACAATGATGAAGTAACAAGTTATATTTTATAATTATTTAGACTCGGTAAAAACACGAAAAAGTCACTACTAGAATCATATTTCATCTCTTTTCTAACTCTCTAAAACTGAAAAATATTGTCGAGACAATTGTCGTTTTGAACTCATTAAATGGCTGTGAAACCATATATATCGAGTATATGTTTAACCATTTTTTGGGCTGGAATGGATCATTTATGAAAAAGGAATACCTTAGCCTATCATGACTAAGAGGTTCTCTCAGACACAATTTTCTACCTTTTCGGATCTGTGAGACTACCCACAAAAAGGGACTGTTGGAATTTTCTTTTCTGCCTTCTTTTCAAACTCTCTAAAACATGAAAAGATCTCAAGTTCTTCCTTTTTCAGACTCATTAAACCCTGATGACATCGGACTTCATCATCATGACGTTATTCGAGTTCCTCCTTCCTAGGGTTCGTAAAATGTACTAGGTTGGATATGTGGAAAGGAAAAATTTACAGTGCAAGCATATGCTATCCCCTTCAAGCTTGTTTTAAAAAATAATTGGGGTACTGGCTAGGAATGGTGGGGGAAAATGAAACCAAGTTTTAGTTATGTTGGCAGTATGTCGCTCTTGAACATGGATCTTGTATGCATTTGTGTCGGGTTGGGGACATCTCATTTGATCATTTTTTCCTTCATACGTTTGGGTAATCTCTTTTGACCTCTCATCTGCTCTTTGCCATGTCATCATGACCTCAAATCCTTTGATGTCAAATACTTCCAAATCCAGTGTCATGATGTTGGTATGTCTAAGAGAAGTTTGCCTCTACAATTTTTAACCGTCCTCTAATCTCCTGTTGGTCCTGATCCACTTTCATTATTTTCCTCTGTCTCGTGTCGATGATTTGGGAAATATTATGGTCCTCCTTCGACCAGGTGACTTCCTGTCGACTTCAGCTCATTATCCAGGAATTTGATCTATAGACTCCCTTCTGGTACCTTGGATCCTGCATGCCTCAATGGAAAGTTTTTTTCATTCGATGCAAGGTTCACATCATTGGCCTTCGATCGAGTGACTCTACGGATGTTCGACTTCAGATCATTTTTCACATTCCTTGGATTGTAAATTTTGTACCTTACGGGCCACTATCATCATTGGTAGTTTCTCTCGCATCTGTTAACATCTTTCATCATTGGTTGGTAATCAGACGATTTTCCTGCATGTTCAACTTCAGCTCATATATTCGCATGCTCAAAATTGTACTTGTTTGGGTCGAGATGGAGTGCAAGACACTGGGTTTTGTCTAATAAGCCCCAGGCTGCAGAGTTTTATAGATTATTATGACTTATTGCATGACTCTCTTGATTGGATGGCTGCGACCATATCTGAGTCTATTCATTGATCCTTCCTACTGCATGGCTGTGTCCATACCTAAAATTTCAGTTTTTATATACTCTGTTATGGATGGCTGCGCCCATGCCACATGATTCATGTATCACAGATATCATTTGTATTTTTAATTGTAGGTTTTCTGACAATAGTGTTTGGTTCGAACACGTTCTAATAAAACATTTGACCCCTCCCTCTCTCTCAGACTTCATGCTTTAGGGGGCATCTGTTACACAAAATTTTGTCGTTGTCTCTACAATCCCCAACTCGCACATTGGGGGGTCATTTCTGTGACCAATAAGCAGTTTCATCCTTTGCAAATACCATCCTTGCATCCCTTTTGATGAAAGAAACATTCTTCTTGTTTACATTTCCCTAAGCAGAGCTATGAAAATCCCTATTTTCTCCTTGGCATGAGTATCCCGTTACACCCTCGTCCCGACCAATAAATTTAACACTAAGCCCACACCAGTTGGCGCTCTGTGCCAGTTAAACACTCGTGCCAAGATTTTCATGTATGTTTTCTAAAACTAGAGGGGGAGGTTCCATTCCAACCACCTCGAGGATGAGTCATCAGGAGTGGTTGAATTAAAAAATCATGGACTCCTTCCTTTAGTTAGTAGTTTCCACCTCCCTTGGAACTCTCCTAAAGGATAGGACTCCTTCCCACCTTTGTATGGATCCCAACCTCCTCCCTTTCCTCTATATAAGAAACTATATTTTTTAGTAGAAGCTAGTTGAACACATTATAGAAAAATAGTTGAATGGCTGAATAGCTAAACTAGGAGAATTATACTATAGCTAAGATGCTAGAGAAGATAGAGTAAGAAAGCTTTTTTTGAGAGAGCTCAAGTAGATGAATTCTAAGAGAGCTTGAGCCTAAATTCCTTGACCAACATTTGAGACGCACATCATCTGAACCCCGTTGGAGGAGACTGTGACGTCAAAGAATCAATTGTACTGTTCCTTCTACTCATTAATATACATGACTACTGTTTTGCTTCCACTATTGTGTTATGATGTTTATTTGATGTGATATTTTTATCCCTCTTTGACTAGCTAATACTTGTGAGTGAAACTATTCGGTCATATGTTCTTCTTGTTCTTTGTCCTATGTGAAGGTATCTGAGCGTGATAGTGAACAGATCATGATTTTCCAAGGCAGGAGCGAGAGGCCATGACTCTTTCTGCAACATCGACAATGTTGGATTCAAGGTAGGTCAATCTACCATGCCTTTTGTTCATTAATTAACTAGGAAGCAACACTTTAGCATGTCCTTTTGTTACTAGACCCACCCTAGGGCTAGAGGGATCGTCTCTATCCCTAGAGAGGATTTACCTTCATAACATCAACTATGCACACGTTTGTGTATTATCTCATCCATTTAAAGAAAGTATAGTTGCTATTGCATATAAGGAAACAATTCAAAAGATGCATGGAAACCCAAATATTATTATAAGTCACAGAGATCCCATTTTTACTCTAAATGTTTGGATGGAATTAGTTTCTTGTTTTGGTACTCAACTAGCTCATAGCTCATCTTATCATCCTCAATCCAATGTGAAAACTGAGTTAGTGAACACATGTTTGGAAATATATCTTCATTTCTTTGTATATGATAAACAAACACAATGGGTCAAGTGGTTTGCTCTGGCTAGATGGTGCTATAACACTTCCTTCCATACTACACCGAAAATGATCCCATTTATGGCACTTTATGGATAATATCCACCATCCATGACATCATTTTTAAGAGAAAATTATTAGGTTCAAGTACTCGAAGATCACAATGAGCATCAATAATAAGTTCTCCAAGTCTTAAAGGATAACTTAAATTTTTCACAAAATCGAATAAAACAACAGGCATCTAACATCGCAGCGAGATAATTTTTGGTGTAGGAGACCGGTATTTTTAAGGCTACAACCACACAAACAAATTTCCCTCAAGCAAGCTAATAATGATAATAAATTATCGCCAAAGTACTATGGCCCTTACAAGGTGATGCAAAATATTTTGTACTATGGAATACAAATTGGAGCTTCCTGCTTATTCTCGAGTGCGTCCATTTTTCCATGTTTCATGCTTAAAGAGGGTCATAGGTGACAAAATTCTAGTTCAAAAAACATTTCCAGAACTTGAAGAGGAAGGAAAAATCATATTGGAACCTGAAGCATGCACGAAAACAAGAACTTGAAAGCTATGAAATCAATCAATTTGAGAGTATATCATCAAGTGGAAGAACTTACCCACTGAATATTCAACATGGGAGGATGAAAATTTTATACAAAAGCATCCATCGCTACTTAACCATTTAGGACAACACGTTTTTGAATGCAAGGGGCATTTTAGGTTCCTATATTACTAGTGTAATCCCTTATTGTTGTTACTGTAGCCCCATAATTATTATTGTTGAGCCTTTGTAAACCCCATATTGTAATTATTGTGCTCTTACATTATTATTATTAGGCCAGCTATGATTATATTATGACCCCATGGACTCATATATATTGAAAGGAAGTTTTTTCATTTGTATCGTCGAAGAATTGTTCATTTATGTAATGTAAAGGAGGTTTCCCCCTCAAAGTGGCTTATTTCTAGGGCGTTGATATCTCTCTTCTATTTTTGGAGTTGGTTTCATAACAGCATACCTACGCAGGGGTTATGCAGTTTGCTAACGTAGGTTTATTCCTAGATGAAGGTTTGGCATCATACACTTTCTATCTACAAGCCCCTTCTTATTTCTGCTGAATATAGAATGGTAGCGTGTTATTTCCATGTTTTATGTATGGGTTCAGTTTAATTTCCATGTTCTAATATGGGTAACTAGTATCCAGATTTCTCCTCTTTCTTGGATTTGGACATGTATTCTCGCACATAGATATACTTCCCTATTTAGGTTAGTCCAACTTATTTAATTTTGATCTAGTCCTTCTTTATACTCTTCAATTTATATATCGAATCAACCTTACTTACAACATTCTCTCACTTTATGTACGGGTGAAGAACAAATTCATGGAAGAGTATACTCAGGGAATTTAACTTTGATTACATGTATTTATATATTGATAGTACAATTTATTTTTATTAATTAGTCAATTTGGTTTCTAACTCTTAACTTGTCTTTTGCAGGTTTTCTCTCATGTATTTTAGTTGAGTTATAGGTTTCAGTTGTCTCCTTTCAAACCCAGGCTAATATTTTGATTCTTTCCTTCTCAGGTCGGTTACCCATTGCACAATTGTGGATCATATGGTACTTAAATTAGTTCATTATTTATAAGAATTGTGTGTCAAGGCCATGCTTGGTCGTTGACCATAACTTATCTGGATGTACCTATTTTTCAATTTCCACTAGACATTTAGATATATAAATCTATATGACAATGATATGATCAGAATCTGTAAGAGTTTTGTAATTAGATAGTTTATGTATAAACATTTGGACGTCTGCATTCTCTTATGTAGTGTGTTGTATTTTCTAAACTTTCATAATGGAATATATATTTCAGTTTTTCATATTTTTTCTCT
The DNA here is from genome assembly GCA_034641835.2 of Pinus albicaulis. NCBI lineage: Eukaryota > Viridiplantae > Streptophyta > Pinopsida > Pinales > Pinaceae > Pinus > Pinus albicaulis. Next base: position 268,501 of record JAXQQM020085033.1, read on the forward strand.
AAGATGTAATATGTATCAGTTTCCATAGTTTCAATTCTTATGTAAATATTTTACCTTTACATATATTCATAGTGTTTCATATGTAAATCTATCTTTAACTTCCATATGCAATAATACTCATTAGTATTTACTCACCATATTAATTTACGAAATCCTCCCATGAATTTCTATTTAATAGTAATTATCAGAATATGACCCCTTCCCTGGGTTTATACCAATTCTTATTTTTATCTACAATCAGTTCTTTAGTCTATGTAATATAACAAAGACTTCACTCTATTTAATTACACAAAGGACAGTATACAATACACATAAGTACTTAATGAATATTGTAATAAACATTTTCATGTTAAGAATACACGATACTTGTATAATATGATATGTAACAGATACCTACATACCAAATCATGTCTCCCAAAAAGAATCTTTCCTGTTATTTAAGACTGGTTCTAATATCTAAAAAAATTATATAACATCAGAACTTTATTAGAAAACCATAATAGGTACACACTAATGGGTAAAAATGAATTTTCCTCCCAACCACGAGCTTCTCTTCAACTCTCCCCCGAGAAGAGACCAATATTCCCTAGTGTTGACAACCCCTTTGTCACACTAGTGATGGATCTTTTAAGCCTTCTTTCCCTCGGCCTATTTCCATAATGATGTCCCATTATTATGAGATGTTGTTTCCCATAGCGTAGGATTTTTTCTTTTTCTTTTTCCACAAAATATTTCTTTAAAACTTGCTTTTCCTTGACACAATTTTCGTTACATCTTCTTAGTAACTTTTCTCTTTATTATGGATTTTATTAGATATTTTTCTCCCATGTAGTTTAATTACTTATTTAATTTTCTCTAAGGATTTTTAGGAGAGCTTTGGGAAAGTTTGGAATTCTAGTCCATCCTAATGGATAAGAATTCCCTAGTCTCCATTACTCTCTCTTTACCACATTAGATTTATTTCATAATTAATTATTAATTTCAAGATAATTATGTTCGTACATAATTGTTCCATAGGTCCACGAGAACCTTGGTTTTACTTACACAACATAAAAAAAAAGAAATTAGGGGTATTCCATAATCCCCCCCCGAAAACAAAAATATTGTCCTCGGTGTTGCGGATTACTCTACTTATTATGTGAACAACGCTACATACACTTCCCTCATAATTTATTCCTGCTCCTAGGTAGCTTATTTAAGTGTAAAGTTCTTACATTGCACTTTCACCTGAGCTACTGTTCTATTCCGGAGCATGGTTTCTTCCCATTCTAATATACGAAGTGATTCTGGAAGAAAGTCATTTTGTTTCCAACTGTATCAAAGTCCAGTCAACCACGTGAGAAGGGTCATGAACATATTTCTTCAACAATGATCCATGAAAAAAATCATGAACTTTAATATGACTAGGTAGGGCCAATTTGTAAGCTACTAGGCCCACTCGCTCCAAAAAATCAAAGGGCATCGAGTATTGAGGTGATAACTTAACACAAATACTAGTATGCAAGGTACTTTTCCGTGGTTTGATCCTCAAGTACACATGATCTCCAATCTTGAATTTCTTTTGAATTTTTTTCTTATCTGCATAATCTTTTGTTGGTCTTGAGCTGCTCTGATGTTTTGTTGGATTTTTTTTACTATCCACTCCATCTCATGTAGCGCTTCAGGTTCAGGTACCATTTTTTCCTCTAGTTCACTTCAGCTAAGTGGAGTGTCACATTTTCTTCCATACAAAGCTTTAAATGGACTCTGTTTAATAGATTTCTAGAAAATGTTGTTATAATCAACTTCTGCCAGATGCAGTAAGTCTTCCAACTTGGTGGGTCTATCCATTAAATACATGCAAATCATGTCCTCTAATATTTTTTTTGTCCTTTCTATTTGTCCCATTCCTACAGACAATGCTTTCCAAAATGAAGAGGTAAAATTTGCATCCTTATCAGAGATAATCACATTTGGTATTCTGTTACTTTTAAAGATATCTTTCATGAAAACGTTGGCCACTTGTGCTATAACAAAAGTGGAATGTACATGAATAAAATGAGCAGCCTTGGTTAATGTGTCCACCATCACCATAACGGAGTCATGTTGGTATTTGGTGTGTGATACTCCAGTGAGAAAATCCATGTATAATACTTCCCACTTCCATTCTAGAATCAGAAGAGGGTTTAGTAAACCGAGAGTATGTTGATCCTCTACCTTAACTTGTTGTCACTTTAAACATATTTCCAAGTAATTAACTATTTCCTTCTTCATTCCTGGCCAAAACATATTTTTCCACAAGGCTGTAACCATCTTTTGATAACTTGGATGATTTGAATAAGGTATCTTATGGTATTAATCTAAAATAACACGTTTCAAGGTAGATACATTTTTAACATACAACCTATGCTTATAACTTATTAATCCTTTTAGATTCATGGTATATTTTGAAATTCCAGCTCACTGAAACTTTTCCTACAATTTCAAATATTGGGATCTTGCGACAATACTTCTTGGATTTGTTCCTCCACATAAAATTTTAAAATTCTACCTGTATATGACAAAAAATTATGGGAATGTATACTTAAGGCATCAAAAATATGGTTTTCCTTTCATTTAATGTGTTTGATCTCCATATCAACTTTTCTAAGGAAAGCTAACCATCTTGCTTGCCTTGCATTCAAATATGGCTGACTAAAGAAATAATTCAAATTGATATGATCAATCATCAATGCAAATTTCTTACCCAACAGGTAATGTCACCACATTTTTAATGCGTGTCTGACAACACCCAATTCCAACTCATACATTGCATAATTGTTCTATTGTTTCTTCAATTTTCAGGACTCATTTACTATCACTACATTATCGTGCAACAATAATCCTCCCAAACCTTCTATACAAGCATCAATGCACACACAACAATCATTCATTGAATCAATTTTTTTTTGGATATTTTTTGTAGTTAATTATTGTTTCAGCTGCTCAAAATTCTCTTGGCACTTGCATGTTCATTCAAACTTCACACCTTTTTTCCATAGAGAGGTAATGGGATAAGCTAATGCAGAAAATACTTCTACAAATTTGTGGTAATATCCGACAGTAACCATAAATTATCGTATTTATGGTACATTGGTGGGTACAGGCCAATTTAATATTGATTGTACCCTTTCCAGATCTACTGCCAATCCTTCCCTCGAAATAACATGTCCCAAATATTCAACCTTGGGTTTGTAAAACTCACACTTGCTGAGTTTTGCATATAGTTTGTGTTCCTATAGTGTTTGAAGTACTATTTGAATATGTTCCTGGTGTTCCTCTTTGTTCTTAGAGTACAAAAAAACATCATCTATGAAGACTAACACAAACTTATCCATATTTGTATGCAAAACATTATTCATGAGGCACATGAAAGTATCCAGGGCATTTGTGAGTCCAAAGCGTAAAAATATGAACTTGTAATGTCCATATTGAGTTCAGAAAGTTGATTTATGTATATCTTCATTTTTGATGCGGAGTTGATAATAACCAGTTCTCAAGTCAATTTTTGAGAATATTGTTTCTCCCCTTACTTTATCAAACAAATCATCTATTCATGGTAGGGGGTACCAGTTCTTGATGGCTAACTTGTCTAACTGTCGATAATATATGCACTTCTTGAGGGTTACATCCCTCTTGACAAAAAAAAATGACACTCCCCAAGGAGACACACTTGGTATGATTTACCTTTTGTTTAGTAATTCCTGCAATTGAAGTTTCACTTCCAACAGTTGAGGGGTGCTCATTCTATCATGTGCTTGGGAAACTAGGGTGACCCTTGGTACCAGCTCAATAGAAAGAAAAAAATATCTCTCCGAGGGGGAAGTTGAGGAATTTATTTAGGAAATACATCGTGGAAGTTCTTAATCACAGAAAATTTTCTACAAGTTAATTTTCTTCTTGTTGTCCCAATTCTTTAGTTTGGACAACATACACTGAAAAATATTTCCTTGTCATTTTCTTCAGTTGTAATGTAGAAATTTTCCTAATGGACACAGGTTTTGGTTTCCCTTTTACCTTCATTGGCTTTCCTAGAGCATCAGTACAATTTACTATTTTTTCTAAAAAGTTAAATACTACTTTCTGTTGTTCTAGCCAATCCATACCAACTAGGAGGTCATAAGATCCTAAGGGAAGGATAATTCAGATTTAAATCTGTGATGTACACATTTAAATTAACGGTATATTTTTGTAGTTTATGTGTGGCCATCGGTTAAGTTCCTGTAGCATACTCGACCAACCAAGAGTGCTAAAATTTTGTGTCTAAGTTTACATTTTACCACTATGTGTGGAATAATATAGCTTAAGCTAGCCCTTGGATCAATTAAAATAGATACAGGCTGTTCGGAAATGATACGTTCAATTTAAATCATAGTTTATGGATGCTCATCTTGTCTGTCTTCCAATGTTGTACTCATCCCAGGAATATTCCAGGCAACATCATTCACTCTGGTTGATTTCCGCACTACTTGAATGTTATGAATTGCACATGTGTTGTGGCAGTAATCTCGTAACATGTGAGGCTCACCGCATTCCCAAAATTTAAAATGTTCCTTTGTCTTTACTATGGATTATTGCTTATTCTTCCCTTCCATGGGCCTGGAACCTGTGTGGAAATAGGATGTTTAATTTACACTACCTTTATTAAACCTTTTGTACTGAAATTATTCAGATAAGCTGGTTTGGATCTTTTTGAACTTGTTTTAGCCTTCCCTTTTTCCTTATTTTGCCAATTTTTTAGCTGCTCATTCTTGCATTTAAATTGCTGGTAGCATAGTCACGCCTTCCAAAAAGCCTCATACATAGTCTTAGGATTATTGAATTCAATTATTTCTTTGTAAATGGTGGGTAGACAATTCTGAAATCGATGTACCTTATATTTTTCTTCTGTTATGTATAATATGTAGCGAAGTAAATTTGTGAACTTCATGAAAAACTCATCAATAGTGAGTTTTCCTAGCCTTAGCTCATGAAATTCGTTTTATCTATCATATAATACCTCTCACTAAGGTATCAGGATTTAAATTTGTCCTAAAATTCTTCCCATGAAACAGTTCTTTCATCCAACAAGTGTATCATTTGGTATCTTCCCACCAGAGTGTGGCCTTACCTTAGAATTGGTAAACTTCCAATGTTCTTTTCAGATTACTTCCATACTCATATAATCGAAAGTATTTCACCATATTTAGGAGCCACACTTTTGCATCCTCTTCATTCTCCCCGTGAAAGGTTGGAGGCTTGATATTTCCGAATTCCCCCTTCAACTCCATTTTATTTTTGGATTTAGATTATGTTTTATGAGAATCTTCCCCACTCTTATACCTCTCTAAGTTGGGTTTTGTTTATTTCCTTTTTCTTTCTTGTTGTCGCTCTTGATGACTCGATCTCGAGGTTAACTTTCTTATCAACTGCTCTTGCTCGTTGCTCGCTTGCAGTAAGCATTCATTGCTATTTCTTAGCTGAACCATTTCCTGCTACAAATTTGTGATGATTTCCATCATTTGAGCATTTGGATCTATTGGGGATCCTCATCCCCTAGTTCCACACACATCTCTTCCCTATCAGACATGACAACAGCTACAATTATTTCTACACTTTAATCTGATGCATAGAAAAAAATCAGAATTCCTAAAATATAATATGAAATTGATTCATAATCCGTAATTCAGAAATTAACTTTCTCACAAAAGAGTTTTTCTGTGTTGGGACCCATAAGCCATGTGTTTTAACTTGGGATCTAATACCACTTGTAAAAACCCCAATTTTTTTGTATACTATTTCAATGCTTAACCATTACTGGTTTCCTTAACACTTGGTCCTCATCCCATATTTGTTATTAGTTTAGGGATTAGATGAAATTTTAACTTTAATTAAAATGATCATGGTTAAAATGTTTTCCATCTAAATCTATCCATCCCTAATATATACTATACCCTTATATTATTATCAAAATGGTACCCCTCTAACCCTATTTGACATTATGAACACATTTCCACTTATGAAATATAACCTCTCCTTTACCCCTTCAACTATGGTATAATTTCACACTATTCAATAAATGAACTTATATAGTTTTTATAAAGTAATTATGATGAGCTCTATTCTCTATCCTTCTATTCAAGTCACAACTATTAACTTAAGGGTTATTCCACCATATCAATTTTCAGGTTTAATTTTTTGCCATAATAGTTTTTCGAATTCATAAGACTTACCCACTTGTTGACTTGTCCCATTCATGTAATCCCATCTAACACATTCACGCGGCCTCACATGGTCCTCTCACAATCTTTGAGAATCCACATGTACAACGGAAATCATCTGAGGGAGATCAATGGTCCCTAATTGCGTTGGAAACCCTAAGGTGTTTACTCTGCGTTTCTCTACCTCATTTCACATTTGGATGTGTGGGTGAGTGGTCGTCTAGTACTCTGGACTTCGCCACTATGAATGATCTATAAGTGTTTTTTTGAGGTATTTGGTCCTTCATTTATACATCCTCGTCATGGTTATAACCCTCCCTCAGCCTTTCAAAATGTAAAACTACAGGTATTGTGTGGATTTTTAGCACTAGTTATGTGAGAAATGACATTAACTTGGTATCAAAAATGGTTTTTCTTCCAAACCTAAATCGTAAGAAATTTCATGAGTTTTTTTTTTGTTTCAAATTCCATTCCCATATCTAGCTGATTTCTAAATATTTTTCATATGGCATATTGCAGAGAGTTGCACAGAATTTGACGGAAATCCTCTTGTCCCTTTAGGTAACAGTTTGTACCTACTCTGATTTTTTTTTCCGTACATTTCATTTAGTTATTTTATTAATGACTTTGGTTTCTTTTCACAGATTCTATTGTCTTCCCTTGCTATGAAATCTTGGAGCACCAACCTCATCTCCTCAAATTTGTATCGACGTTCATGAAATCCACTCTCTCTGATCATTCTTCGTCACACCGAGAGGTAATATGTAATTAAACTCCTTCAATTTAATCTTTGTTACTAGTCCTCAATGTAGAGGTTTTCTGGGTTTTCATGTATGTTTATAATTTGAATTTGTATATAATGTGGTTAGTACAACATGTTTTCCTCTTTCTCAGTTTCCTCATTTTCATTATGCTGAACAATTCTTTTGTGTTGTATGAAATTTTCTCTTTCCAACAGTCTATTTGGGGTTTTCCAGTATTGTTCATTCATCTTTTATATTTATTATAATGGTGTGAGGGTGCCTTACATGACCCTTACATATTTAACCATGTTTAGCAATGATGTTTTTATTTGATTTGGCTATACTACCCTAGTGGATTTCCAATATTTCGTGGAGTTTTCGTATAATAATTTTCCCTTTGTCGAACGTATCAATATTATTTAGTTACAGGCTTGATAATAAACCTTGGTAATTTTCCAGATTTGACCCCTGCATGTGCTTTATAATTATTATTTTACATGACTCTTTGATTCAGTGTGATTATGGTGAATCTAGTAAGCTTGATTTATCTGTGTGACTTCAGGATCTACTCTGAAAATAGTATGGATTACGATACAAATGGTTTAGTATATTATATTTGTTTGTTTTCTGAGAGTCTCTTATTGAGTTGAATTCTATTTTACATTCTAAGTTTTAATTTTATTATTTCTTTGTCATATCCATATACAACAACAATTATTTTGGTGAGCATGAACCTGTTACACTTCTTCGTCATGACTCATAGGGTGAGCGTATGGATGAATATCATATCCATATTGGATTCGAATTTATATACTAAACATACTATTTAGAGTCATAATTAATTTATTGTTCCCATTGTTTTCTTTCACCTTTTACTATGGCTAATGTACTAAGGCTACACTACTCGATATATATAAATATATATGAGAGTTTTGATTTGCTACACTCGATTACTTTCTTACTCAAGACTTACAACTTTTAATTGTAAATTCCAGAATTGTTTATTTACTTCTTCATAGTGTAATTTCAATATTTTCATAGTCTTAACTCTATAAGGGTATTGTATTGGAATAGAAATGAGTTTGTCCTCTATTTTTCTTCATTCAGTTATATACTTTCCAGCTTATGTTTGTGCTTTGGTTTATTCAATTTTTGAGTTTTCTAGTTAATTGAGTTTGTTGTGATGTTCATGAATTTACTTACTACTCTTAAATCTATATGAGTTGTTAATATTTGAATGTTTAAGAATGGATTTCATATACCAATCATGAATTCATATTAATTACATAGGTTTGATTAAATGCATTGGAAATTCTACGTTTTCTTCTTGTCATTTGTGTTTCTTAGACATAATGTGTTATGCAGTCTACTAATGCAGGGCTATTCTTGGATGAAGGTTTGGCATCATACACCTTATATTTACCAGCCCCTTCTTCTTTCTGCTAAACATATAATGGTAGTGTATTATTTCCATGTTCTATATATGGGTCCAATTTAATTTTTTTTCTCTAATATGGGTAACTACTACCTAGATCGCTCCTCTTTCTCAGATTTGGACAAGTATTCTAGCACGGAGACATACTTCCCTATTAAGGTTAGTCAAACTTAATTAATTTAGATATAATATGTATATATACTCTTCAGTTTATATGTGGAATCAAACTTACTTACACCATTCCCTCACTGTATGTAGAGATGAATAAAAAGTCATGGAAGAGTATACTTAGGAAATTTAAGACTCGTTACCTAGATTCATATATTGATAGTATGATTTATTTTTATTAATTAGTCAATTTTTTTTCTAACTCTTAACTTGTATTTTGCAGGTTTTCTCTCAAGTATTTTAGTTGATTTGCATGCTTCAAGTGTCTCCTTTCAAGCTAAGGCTAACAATTTGATTCCTTCCTTCTTAGGTCGGTTACCTGTTTTACCATTGTGGAGCATATGGTACATGAATTAGTTCAGTATTTCTAGGAATTGTGCATCAAGGCCATGCTTGGTCTTCGGCCATAACTTATCTGTATGTAACTATTTTTCAATTTCTACTAGACATTTAGAGATATAAATCTATATGATAGTGATATAATCACAATCTCTAAGAGTTTTGTAATTAGACAGTTTATGTGTAAACATTTCGAATTATGCATTGTCTTATGTAATGTATTGTATTTTCTAAACTTTCATAATGGAATAGATATATATTTTTTTTAATATTTTTTCTCTAAGTTGTAATATGTAACAGTTTCCATAGTTTCAATGCTTACGTAAATATTTTACATTTACATATTCTCATACTGTTGGATATGTAAATCTATCTTTCACTTCCATATGCATTAATACTCATTAGTATTTACTCATTGTATTACTTTACAGAAACCTCCCATGAATTTCTATTTAATACTAATTACGAGAATATGACCACTTCCCTGGGTTTATATCAATTCTAATTTTTATCTACTATCAATAGTTTAGTATAACACAACAGAGACTTCACTATATTTAATTACAGAGAGGACATTGTACAATACACATGAAAAAATGACACTGTACAATACACATAAGTACTTACTCGATATTTTAATAAACATTTACATGTTAACATTACACGATACTTTTCTAATATGACATGTAACAGATACCTACATACCAAATCATGTCTCCGAGACATAATTCTACCCATGATTTAAGACAATTTCTAATATCTACAACAATTCTATAATATCATAACTTTATTAGAAAACCACAGTAGGTATATACCAATGGGTAAAGAAGAATTTTACTCCAAACCACGAGCTTCTTCTTAGCTCTCCCTTGAGCAGAGACCAATATTCCCTAGTGTTGATA